>ML268140.1:0-13279 GCA_005239495.1 Nicotiana undulata
ACTAAGTAAATTTCTAAATAAGTTGGGTTGAGATCCCTTTGTTTTGGGTGAGTTTCATGGGTTATATTTGGGCTGCTTAATGAGTTAGAATGGACTATAAAAAATAATGTATTAACTTGAGCTCAGCCCAAATAGACCTATGAGCTAAAATGTTTGTAGCCCAACCCATTAATCTTTGGGCGAGTTGGGCGGGTTGAATGACTTTGGGCTCAAATTGCCACCCCTAATGTTATCTTCACTTTTGCATGTTACAGTTAGACCTCTCTACGACAACCATCATTTATAACGGGACTGCACTATAACGACCAAGTTTTCTTTGGAACTAATTTTTATGTTATGTTATAATGGGTGAAGCTACATCTTTCATCGAAAAATTATACTGCGTATATAGATAAAATATTAGGTTTTAGATGTATATAATATATATCGAACACCCTTTGTCAGAGATTTTTCTTCTTCTTTCAAGTTTGAACAAATCTTAAAGAAAATTTCTGACTTCGCCACTGTTAATATATATATATATATTTTTTATAACATCACTTTATTACAATATCCAAAAAAATATTAAAACTAAACGAGTTTGTTATAAAGTGGTTTGACGGTAGTGTGTATTATTAATTAGAAAGTCTTTACTTACTGAAATTATTGTTTTTTTACCACTTTTAGAATTCCTTATGTAAATGCTAAAGTACGGTATATGCATATTTCATGACCTGTCGTTTATATTCTTTTTTAGTGGGAATGGATTTCTGATATTTTCCTTTATCTCTTTAATTAGTTCAAGTGTTTTCTTGGAAAACTTACGTGGATCTCGCTAGTAAATTGGTTTATTAGCTTCATAATGTAAATATTGGTTTAAGTTATATATAATATTAGCAATGACAAGAAATTTTACTGTAATCAAATTAAATTTAATAGTACTCCTACATGTTATTGTGACTGAACTAATAATACACTAGTGTAAAACTTTACTACTCACTACTATACTATTTACGTGGGGGGAAAAACAGCAACCGAACTGCATGAAATGTTGTGTTGACACCTGTCTTCAGACCCGTTTTATATGCTTTCAGAAAGACTTTTGCCTCGTTTCTTCAGCTCCTCACTCAGACCCCATCTTGAAAGCTCTCAAACAGAAAATTTTCTGTTTAATTCTCAGTTTTGCTAAAGTTATTATCGTCATCATTCCGAGGTTTGAGCTCATAATAATCTTGTCTTTTTCTTCATTTTCGCATGTTACTTACATCATTTGTTTGTTAATTAACGTTGCCTTCTGGATTATATTGTATCTGTTTGTTGTCCAATGTTTTGTCTTCTGATCGCTGAGAAAATCATGGAGAAATTAACTGCACATTCTCTAATTCTTTCCTTTACATTGTTTTGGGATGTATTTCTTGTCGATCTTATTTCGTTGGCTTTGGAACATTTGGACAACCTTTTCATTAGGTGCAATTACAGTCGCGAAGCCAGGAATTTCGCTGAGTTTGTTCAAGATTTAATATACATGTATAAAAATTAATTTTTGAGTCATATATGCACTATAATCTTTTTATATACGCTGTATAATTTTTCGAGGACGAAGGGTGTTCAACCGACCACCCTTCATTATATGCCGCTACGCCACTGGGTGCAGAGAAAGCACTTAGTTGTGGGAATACAGAGTGTTATATGTTCTGTTGGCGAAAGATACTGTTAGAGGAATATGTTTCTTCTTTTTTATCATGTTGATTGCTGTGTTTGTGAGATTCTGATAATTTCCAGAAGATATATAGTTATTGAAATGAATGAGATCTGTAGTTTAAGGTTAGCCAAATGTAATTTTTAGACCAATGCCTCCACTTTGTGTAGTTTGTTGAGATCCATTAAAACAGGAGCAATGTAAATCCGAGTTCATTGATTCGTTCTGTAAAGATTTTGTTTGTTATGGTTTACTGAATCATATTTGTTATGGGAGGGTTGGCAAGAATCAATCGTTTCGAGATTCAATTTCTTTATTTATTTTGGTCATCTATTTCACTTATTGGTTCAACTATTTGATCTATGGGATTGGGTGATACTACTAGTATTTACTGATGCATAAAGTACGTACATGACAGTCATGGCACGTTTGGCACCAGATGGAGCTCAATTTGATGCCCATCAATATGATTCTAAGATGAATGATTTGTAAGTTATCATGATATTCATTGCACAATACTAATATTAGATTTTTCCTTGAATCATTGCCATTTTTAATTTGTTTAATTGCTCTGTGAGAATGGCTGAAACCTGCACTTGTCTCTGTTATTACTTATATGGTGCAGACTTGCCGCTGATGGAAAAGATTTCTTTACATCATATGACGAAGTTTATGACAGTTTTGATGCTATGGGTCTGCAAGAGAACCTTCTCAGGGGCATTTATGCCTATGGTACTGTGTGTAGACCTTTTAATTTTCTCTAGTACGGAAATTCTTCCGATTTTGCTTTTTAATCTGATAAGCAGTCCATTATTTACAAAAAGTCGATGCGTCCAGCTGATTTTCAGTAGGTTCTTGTTCAGAAGTACCATTTAATTGTGACTTTCTGAAAAAAAGTTTCTTTCTGTGGCTTAAACTTGTTGATTTTGTTTCTTCAAAGTGGTTCGGAAACTTAAAAATTATTCTCCCCATTGCCTTTTTCCTATTCCATGCTTCTTATGTTGGAAGCACGGAGTATAATACATAATTTTGAATATTCTAGATTCAGTACATTCTATTATATAATACGTGTATGATTTTATCCATATGGCTCGTAGGATAAGATTTTTGAATTTTTGGGTGCTTTTGTGTTCTCAAGACGGCCATGTTCATAGTGTGTGTGAAAGCATTTAGTAGTACTGAGGGAATTATCTTTTAGCACCTATAAAAACCCTTTTTTTGATGTTGTTATGTAAGAGCAGAGATTTCTATATCTTAGTAGTGTGCTTCATATTTATCTTCCTCTTCTATCCTCTTTGTGCCTTATGATATTACATAGATCCGACCTTATATAGGGATGACAATTGGGGGGGGGGGGGGGTTAAACACATGCGGGGCGGGTTTAAACATACTCGGGTGGGGGTGCAGGGTGGGGCGGGTCTAAATTATGGTCCTTATATTCCAACAACTTAATGGTCTTTTTTGCTGCATGCAATTTTTTATGCTTTTTTTGTAAGGTTTTGAGAAACCTTCTGCAATTCAACAAAGAGGTATAGTTCCATTCTGCAAGGGGCTTGACGTAATTCAGCAGGCTCAATCTGGCACAGGAAAGACAGCTACTTTTTGTTCTGGAATTCTGCAACAGCTTGATTATAGTTTGGTTCAATGCCAAGCATTGGTGTTAGCACCTACTCGTGAACTTGCTCAACAGATTGAGAAGGTGATGCGAGCACTTGGTGACTACCTTGGGGTTAAGGTCCATGCTTGTGTAGGTGGGACTAGTGTCAGGGAGGATCAACGTATTCTCGCGGCTGGTGTTCATGTTGTTGTTGGCACCCCCGGACGTGTGTTTGACATGTTGCGAAGACAGTCTCTCCGTCCTGATTATCTCAGAATGTTTGTGCTAGACGAGGCTGATGAAATGCTGTCACGTGGTTTTAAGGATCAGGTACTCCAACCTCTGCAATAATGCATTTTACACCTTATAAGCATAGCAGGGGAGCCTTGGAGCAATGGTAAAGTTGTCTCCATGTGACCTTTAGGTCACGCGTTTGAGCCGTGGAAGCATGCGATATTGCTTGCATTAGGATAGGCTATCCATATCACACCCCTTGGAGTGCGGCCCTTCCCCGGACCCCGTGTCAAATGCAGGATGCTTGGCGCACCGGGCTTCCCTTTTACACATTATAAGCATTAATGTGTGTTTGAACAAGTTCAGGTCTGAGAACTTCTAAGATTATGCCAGTTCAGGAATGTCTGGAATTCGTTCTTTTGAAGCAACCAATATAGAAGATACAAATGGAGATGATGTTAAGATGATCTTGAACTCTGTCAACCAATCATTTTAATCAATTGACGGGAGTTAGAAATTGAAGTTTAGTTACCATTTCCGCTATAGGCGGGACACTAATTAGTACCCCTCCCATTTATCTAGTTCCTAAGGCCATGATATAACAACCCATCTCGTTCAATTTATTTCTTAATTTTCTAATTATTAAGAGTAATTATACAGTGTTAACCTTCCATTTAATTTGATTTTATGCAGACACTGAGAAATTAGTAATTTTGATTCTTTAATAATGTGTTTATACTGGCTGCAGATATATGACATTTTCCAGATGCTGCCTACAAAAGTTCAAGTCGGGGTGTTTTCTGCGACCATGCCACCAGAAGCCCTTGACATCACAAGAAAATTCATGAATAAGCCCGTGAGAATCTTGGTTAAACGCGATGAACTGACACTTGAGGGAATCAAACAGTTCTATGTCAATGTTGATAAGGAAGAATGGAAGCTTGAGACACTCTGTGATCTATACGAGACGCTAGCAATCACACAGAGTGTCATCTTTGTGAACACCAGGCGCAAGGTTGATTGGTTAACAGACAAAATGCGAAGCCGTGATCACACAGTCTCAGCTACACATGGAGATATGGACCAGAACACTAGGGACATAATCATGCGCGAGTTTCGCTCTGGTTCTTCTCGTGTCCTTATCACAACCGATCTGTTGGCTCGTGGTATAGATGTACAACAAGTATCACTTGTGATCAATTATGATCTCCCAACTCAGCCGGAGAATTATCTCCATCGTATTGGAAGAAGTGGAAGGTTTGGAAGGAAAGGAGTTGCAATCAACTTTGTGACAACAGATGACGAAAGAATGTTGTTCGATATTCAGAAGTTCTACAACGTGATAATCGAAGAACTCCCCTCAAATGTTGCTGATCTCCTCTGAAAAACTTATGTTTGTGGCTGGATCTTTCAGCAGAAAGAGTAACCATGTTATAGTGTCCACATCATTCCAGCTTATAGCATAGAATTACTCTTTTAACTACCATTATTGTCTAGTGTCTAAGACAGACCCGTAGCATTAATGCTGCTCCAAATTTTGCAGTAGGTAAGGTCTTTTGTTTTTCATTTCTCAATTCTTAAACTTCTTTGGCATTTCGTAGTTTATTTGAGTTTCAAATGTTGTGTTCTTGCTTTTTTTTTTTTTTTTTGGCATGGAAACATGAATTATAAACTGGGAAGTCTTGAAATCTTTTTCTTCATGAAAGTGTTGTGATCACGGGTTCAAGTCATGGAAACAAGCTCTTGTAGAAATGCAGGGTAAGACTTGCGTACAATAGACCCTTGTGGTCTGGCCCCTTCCCGGACGCTGCGCATTGTGGGAGCTTAGTGCACCGGAGAAACAGGCTCTTGCAGAAATGCAGGGTAAGACCGCCTACAATAGACCCCTGTGGTCTGGTCCCTTCCCGGATTCTGCGCATAGTGGAAGCTTAGTGCACCGGACTGCCCTTTAGTGTGTGGTGATCATTTTAAAGCATGTGCACTCTTATTTTTAGCTAAATTTTTTAGCTTTGTCCAGAAAGAAAAAGAAAACAAATTATTTTGAAATTGTCGGTTACACAATTTGCTTGAGAGTTGACACACTAGAAATACATAGCATACAACAAATAAATAAACATGACATTAAATCCAAGTTGTTGGGTAGATGTGGTATATTGTTCAATGTACATGAGTTATTAATTAGTTGTTAGTACAAAAAATGTTGAGGTTGTGACTCGACAAGGACTCATCATTGTATACTTTAGGTTTCTGGTTTAGATTCTCTTTACTTAATTGCATAAAACAGCGTGAAGGCATATAAAATAGTTGGTACAATTTACAAGTGAAAACAAACTATCATGTGCAAAGAATTAATGGCAGACTTGGTTAAATAAACTTCTATTTGTCAACTGACTGTTCAATTGGGAGTTTCTGCATTCTCTTCAAATTGGACTGCTAAGATATTTGACTCAATTCACCCCCATATATAAAGTCTAAGCATGGATCATCTACTTTCTTGAATCTCATATAACAAGTCAATTGGATAAACAAAATATGTATCAAGTTTTCTTTGGATTGACTTAAAAATACAGAAAATCTTAAAAATATCACATCCCCAAGTCATTTTTAGAGGCTTATTTCTCATTTGCTTTATATAAACTACCTAGAAAAGACGAAAAGAAAGATAACATCTTGTTCTCCTAAGAGATAAAAAGGAATTTAAAAAGATAACTAGATAGACCAATTTTATTGAATTTAAACTCATGATAATACAGTTTCTTTTTTATATTACATTGGGATCAATGTAGAAGTAAAGAAAAGGGGACAATGGAAAAAACTATACTTATTGTTTGCGTGACTTTACAAGTATTCGCGGAGAGCTCTATAGGAAATAACTTCTCTATCTTCAAAGTAGGGGTAAGGTCTGCGTACACATTACCTTCTCCAGACCCCAAACATGAAATTACACTAGATTTGTTGTTGTTGGTGGTGGCGGCGGTATACTGGTTGAATTGTAGCCTCATGACTAGGGGTGGGCATTCGGTCGGTTCGGTTCGATTTGAAGAAATTCGGTTCGGTTTCGGTTTTATAAAAGTAGTAACCGAAACCAAACTGAAATAAGTTCGGTTTGGTTTTCGGTTTGAACATTATCATATTGGGTTCCTTCTATGTAATAATAGTAACTCATTTTTAAAATTATTTAACATATACCCTAACTTTTACAACTTCAGATGCTTCCTTCTTCCCGCTACCTGTGCGCTCCTTTCTTCATCCTTTCTTTTCTACTCTTTAGTGCTGAAGTTTAGTTCTGAAAAGATAACTTTTTCTTCCCTTCAAGTGTGAAAGTGTAGAAAACACAGCTATAAATCTTTGGCCTGTAGTCAAAAGAAAGAAACAGTAATTAAAAGATCGATGCAGAAAAGACTGGATATGACTATTTAGGAGGATGAAAATTGAAACATGAGATTGGTAGTAAAAGCTAGTACGACCGTAGGATAAAAACTTCAGCTTATTTAGTGCTGAAATTTTTTATAAATAAATTAAATAACCTTAGCATCTTCTGCTGAAGTTTTTTGAACTAACGAATCCAGGACAAAACTTCAACTTATTTAGTGCTCAAATTTTTACAAATGAACTAAATAACTTCAGCATCTTCTGCTGAAGTTTTTGAAAAAGCTTTACGACAAAACTGTTGAATCCAGGACAAAACTTCGGCTAAACATGCAAAAGATCAACAAATAGAGAACAAAAATTCAGCTAGTAGAATGCTTAAGTTCAGCCGTCTACTAGAATGCTGAAGTTTGCGTGATTGCCTTTGCTACTTCAGGCCCGTATGACTGAAGTTTACGCGAAAAATGGGTACGCTTGCAATTTTTTTGCAAAGCGGGTATAAGTTAAAACGTGACCCAAAAAACGATTATAGATGCAAATCCCCCATAATAATAGGACCGGCGAATTTGTTGTTTCTTTCATAAAACTTCGAAATTGTTGGAAATATTGTGTTTATAAAAAATAAATAAAAAACTGACTAAACTTTGCACACTATTATGGATCATAAAATTCAAACATAATGTAAATTAAAACTCTGTGTGAAATCCTCCCGGTATCTATCATATATGCTATGGAAGTTTTAATAGAGTAAGAGTCTTTAAGATTGGGAAGTTGATGGACTTACTTAATTGGGTTGAGTTTTTGACATATTGGACCTAATAGTATTAATTTATTACCTATGGGCTTAGCCAATATATAACTTAAAGAACCTATATGCTAATAATTCGATTTCCGGTTAACTGAACTAAATAGCTTAATAATCGAAAACCGAACCGAAAAACTAAAATTTTGTACCGAAATTGACCGAAATACTGAATAACCAAAACCGAAATATAAAAATATTTCGCCTCGGTCAGTTTCTTTGGTTCCGACCGAAATATGCCACCCCTACTATCATTTGATGTCTGATAGTTGTATTAGGGTACGATTAAACCGAATTCGCATTGAGAAGTCTCATATTGAGGGTAAAAAGTTCCATGTAAAAGTAATTTTATAGCAAATTTGAATTTGAGACTTCTAATTAAGGACGAAGGAGTCGACCATAGATAGTATATTTTTTTGGTAAGAATTAGGAAACCTGCAGCTGCTACAATTTCTGTCCTTAGGGTGAGCACTTTATGCTTATTGGGTAAATCTGTGACAGACTCAACCCAAAAAACATTAAGGGTCCGAGGAATCGATCCTAACTCATCTATGGACGACCGCCCTCCAACAATTCACTATGGTTTTTGATAATGTTCCTACAAAAGAACGTCAATATGGTTCAGCGGTCAACATTGACTAATAATAATACATATGGCATATGATTATGAAAGAATGATACAGCCACTCAGCAGCCTTCATGAGTCATACATACCCCATGCGCCATCAACATGCAAATTGTGGGGAACAGCATTAAATTTTTACAGCCATATTGCATCATTGGAAAAGTCATAGCACACCTTTAAGACAAAAGAAAACATAAAAAAAAAAAAGAAACTTTGGACATTGAGCTGATCAATCCATTATTTATTCCAAACTGAAACTTGAAGCAAAGCCTAATTACCCTTTTCTTTCTTTTGTGTACAAATGGAGAATTTCAGATCAAAATCAACAAGAGAAAGAAGAAATATGGCAATAGAAAACTGCTATAGCAGTGAGAGAGCAGGTCCAACAAACATGCAAGATTTAAGGAGTTATAGTACTTCACATACTTGTTGTAATTATGATAAGGAAGTGAAGATCAAGAGGAGCAAGAGCAAAGTAATGTCATCTTCTTCTTTAAAGAATTGGAGTTTTAATGATCCTGAATTGCAGAGGAAGAAAAGAGTGGTTGGATATAAGGCTTATGCTGTGGAAGGTAAGATGAAAGGTTCATTTAGAAAGAGTTTTAGATGGATTAAGAATACTTGTAACCATGTTGTACATGGATTGTGGTGAATTCTCATTAATTCTTCCTCTTGTTTGGTAATTTTATTTCTTGGCTTTTTTCATAATTAAGCATTTATTAATCTTCTATTAATGAAAGACCTAGAAAAAGAGAGTTTTCATTTTATGAAAATTGATTAGAAATCTTAGAACTCAGATTGTTGTGATCTTCTAAGTTGCTTGGACACGGGTGCGGATCTAAAGGTCGGATCCTCGAGATATAAATTCGACGATTCGGTATGCTATTTTCATCAAATTTATCCTAGTTTTGGTTCTGATTTCGGGAATCAAATTGTATCCCGTCTCGAATTTTTTCATTCATTATGATCAAATTACCCAAAACTGTTGGACCATATCCGGTACAAACCTCATACCTACACCCATACCAGTGTCGTATCGATACGAATACGGTATCTAAATTGCCGCAACTTAGGTGATCTTACAAAATTCATCACTCTAATGAAACAGATCATTTTCCTCTTAGCAGATTTTTTCTTAGTTGACTCTTCCTTACCACTAAAAACAAAACAGAAATATTTTGTATTTTTTTCCACAAAAGAAAGAATGGCAAGAAAGCTGCCTTCATCAATTAGTAGTAATATATACAGTAGTATAGTATAGTTTAGGGTGCATTTGTTTGCTTATTTATTTTTTCGTTGGTTGATAGACCTCATACTTCTACCAATCAAAAGTTGTCCTACGCTATTTAATCGATAAAAGATTTAAAAAGAGGAAGAAAAAGGCTTCCAGATAAATTCTTTTTAGAAAATAAATTTCAACAAGGATTCATCAATTTATTTTAATTGGATTTTCTTTTCCATTTTTTAACAAAAAATATACTCTAATAATGAACCTAACAATAAAATTGACGAGAATTATTTTCTAAAATAAAGTGAGTAACAAAAGTCCGTGTGATATTTGGTTTACAAAGGCGGGTTTCAATTAGTAATAATATGCTAATGTAAGAGTATTATAAATCAGTGTTTTAAAAGGCGTTTCAGGGGGCGAGGCGTACCAAAAATGCTTCACGGCGATGGTGTGGGGTGAAAGTCTCAAGAGACGTGCCCCAGCAATTCGGGGCCCTTGCCCAGACGTTCGTGGTGTACGCTCGGGCGTTTGAGATGCGTTTTTTTAGTGAGACGTAAGTCTTAGAGACATTTTCAAATAAAAACAAAATTTGTTGAATAAGTTCTTCATATAATTCACAAATTCTCAAAAGTCAGCTTGGTAATTACTCGAAAGTTTTAAAAAGGAACTGAAATGTATTAAATTTAAAAGTCAAGAGTTTTTTTATTGATTGAAGCCCTAATTCATGGTCTTTCCCAAATTTTTATCTTCTTCGCTAGTCTGCTAATATTTTCAAAAGCAACAAATCTTCAAAAAAAATTACAAATATAAAGAGAACTACATTCTCCTTCATAGCAGAGCAAGTTCCTCCATGTAGAAAATTTTATTCTTTTACTCAAGTTACTTTTGCTTATAAGTAGCGTATGATAGATTATTTTGACTAGTTTTTTCGTGGGAATAGAGTGTGCGGGCGCGCACACACACACATATACATTTCCCATATTTATAGTTTTCTTCAATTTTTATAATATTTACTGTAATTATATTATATTATAAAATATTAAAAATTAAATACCTATGAGGCTTACGCCCGTGCCTTGGGACTTACACCTCACTGAAACATATGTAAAACGTCTCGCCTTTTATAACACTATTATAAATTGCCAAATTGGGAGTTTGTATTATGCTAAAGAAGAGTAGAACAGAATCAGAAGAGAGATTTTTTGAGTCCCTCAAAGCATGTGCAGTTAGTACTAGGAAACTTCACTGAATTCCACCGCCTCTTTTATTGATGATGATTCTTCATAACTGTACAATAAGATCGATATGGATGATTGGCGCTTGAGGAGGCAGATTCTTTTTTCGTTAGGCAAAATACGCTAAAACCCTTTAAATTTGGCACGAATTATTGGTAACACCTTTAAACTATTTTTAATTTTAATTATTAGTTATTCAATTGTTGTTACCTCCTTAAAAAAGATCTCGTCCCAGGAAAGTGTCATGCATTCGCTTGCTACGCGTATTTTCCTATCCCATATGGCATTTTTCGAATAATAAAATATATTGTTTGCTTTTTTAGATGTCTTTTTCAGATAATATTTATAATACAACTTGGTTAAAACTATATTATTTTGGCTAAAAATAATGAAGTTTTAGTTACTCTTTTTTGTATTTGACCTAAAAAAGAACTATACATTTTAAATAAATAGTCATAGTTTTTAAAAAAGATATAACAATTACACAGTCAACGAAAAAATCAATTGAAACAAATAAATCATTATTACTTGATTGTTTGATAATTAACGGTTGAAAAATAACGAACTGGGCATCTAGGGGGTAATGGCTCTCAAATAACCAAACTCAGGGGATAACTAAGATCACAATTAATTTAGGGTTGTGACTAACAATTCATGCCAAGTTTAGGGAGATTTCTTTTACGTATTCCGCCTTTTCCATAACATGTGCAAGTTTCACTATAGTTGTTACTAGTACTAGTAACAATGGCTGCAAACTAACTAAAAACATTTGCATGTATAAACGTTGACTGGACATACTCGAATAAATTACTGTCTCATATATGATACAAAGGCCAATATCAATCAATACAACATGCTTCGTCGAGAGGGAAACAGCCTGAATCAATGGTTAAGACAACCACACCGTGATTGACTGATATTAAAGTAGCTTGAACAAAATAACAGTTTGCTCATGTTTAAAACAAACTAGTACATGATTTCTCGGCAATTATACATGACCATCTTCGCAATTCACAAACATGACCTCAACAAGAATACCACGACATAACAATAACAAGCAAGAGAGAGATTCAAAGAAAGTATATGGATATAACTGTATGGACGAGCATAAACTGGAATCTGTGAGTTTTGATCTGCAACCCCATCATATCCGTAATGTGCTTTTGCGATTAGATCCCAAATCTTATTGTGCATAATTCAGCTTTATGGTACTTCCTGGCAGCAACTAATATCAGAACTCTTACTCCCCAAGTTGGCATGCCAAAATTTACAGTGAACAGAGAACTGAGACAAAGCACAGCTACTAATGCAGTCCCTCATCATCGAAAACTTAAGCCCTCCATTCCCTTGACAGTGGACTCTAAATTCTTTATGTTGGCGTTTTTGATAGAGGAGCTGCGCTTGTGATCTGAGGACACAACTGGTGAACTCCTCCGTATAGCACTGGATACTTTACGCAATGGTCCCGGGCTTGCATCTTTTGTCCGAGTGCCAGAGAGGTCAGGTTCACCCCCAGCAATCACTGGGTCTCGGATGCTAGAGACAACTGGACGCCTTGATGGTCCACTTGACCGGAAAAAATTAGAACTGGATAACTGCAAACAAAAACTCAGTCAAATTCTGTTACGTTTACCGGTAGCTACAGATCATAAAACATGTGTAGGTTTTGAACGTATTCCCCAAAGTGTAAGCTGTGAATCCGTAATTGTACAAAATTCTGATTCTTAACGTATGCCACATAGTTGATCTCCCGTTGGCAGTTATATTGAAGAAATATTAAATGAATACAGGATTTCTGTCATGTTCCACGATGACCAAGCACACATATGTAGAAGAAATAGAAATAAAGGTAACATAATGCTAACCCCAAATTGTGCACCCACCTTTTCTTTGTCATACAGACAAACCACACCACCCTTTTGGCCGTCTAACCTATAGCTAATCATCAATCACTCCGTGAAGGAGACACAAAAAACAATATCCGTAGAGAAGGGTGAATATCTGAAGAGGGGGGGGCCAATTTTTATCGCCTCACTTCCTGTGCTTTTTGTCCCCCCCCCCCCCCGGGAGGGGGGGTTCAATGCCCTTGTGCCACTTCTTTCTTTGTTCTTAGTGACTAAAGCACTACACCTGCCTCTGTCTCTTCATGATTGCCAAGAGAGACTTTATTCTTATTCCACTACAAGCTTTCCTTAATGGAAGTAATAATTTACTAGTGTTATTGTGGAAACCAAATATATGAAGGTATACAAAGCAGAAAGCCTACACAAAATATGGTTCTCTATAAAGACACCCAATCATCTATCCCTATAGGAACTTCGTGGGAGCTCCAAAAGTTGAGCAAAATATAGATAAGCCCTAAGCTTTACAAAGTCATGTTCCTTTGCTTTAAAAGTTCTCCTGCTCCTTTCCCTCCAAAGAACCCACATGAGCTTTAGAGGCACAACATTTCATGCTCTAATTATTCCACTTCTACCCTTACACGTCTACTCTGCAACCCCCCCTCCCCCC
>ML268140.1:13472-37699 GCA_005239495.1 Nicotiana undulata
AAAAAAAAAAAAAAAAAAAAAACCAAACTTAAAAGAAAAACCTAGAGACCAAAAAGAGTTGCAACCTACATGATACACATCAAATGATTTTTCAGGATGAAATAATTGAGGAAGTGATTCAGGAATTTTAATCCTTCAGGAACTGCAGGATTTATCCTCTACTTGGTGAAGTACTCGGTTAATTAAAATTGCCCCACAAACTTCAGGATTTTTGCTTATACATTGAGAACTGCATGCATTCTTCCTCATGCCGAAGTACTCGATAAATAAGGATTGCTACAGAAACTAGCTTTATACAGCCAGATAAAGCCAAATGCAGTCACATCGACTTATAATAAGTAAAATTGCCACAGAATTTATTTGCAATAGTACTACGCTTTTCCAACCCCATCCGAAACAGGACAAAGGGTTCAGAAATAGGGAGAGAGGAGGACGGACCTCTTTACCCATGGATAAATCATTACCAATTGTGCCTTTTTGCTTCAATAAGCTTCCAGAATTGAAATGCAGCCCTGTGCTCCTATTACGTGTAAGATTTGATGAAGACCAACCAGTAGGTCGACCTTCATCTCCACCTGCATAATAAGTGTCGCGTGTATATATAGCTCCCAGGGAATAAGAAACAAGAAAATTTAAAGGTAGTATACTTCCCTAAACAGGATAGCTGGTATGACATTCAAAATAAATGATATGATGGACCAAACTGATTCTAATTTTATCTTTGCATTATGTTTATGAGACAAGACACATACTTCTAGAGAAGGGGAGCCTTGGAGCAACGGTAGAGTTGTCTCCGTGTGACCTATAGGTCAAGGGTTCAGGCCGTGGAAGCAGTCACTAATGCAATTAGGTTGTCTACATCACACCCCTTGGGGTGCCGCCCTTCCCCAGACCCTACATGAATACGGGATGCTTTGTACACCGGGCTGCCCTTTTTTATACATACTAATAGAAGAGCTTGGACAGATCTGGGGATGACATGTTCCATAAAATAAGTAGGAAAGCGAAAAAATAGATCAATTACCAGCTCCCTGTTAAAAGTAATTTCCTGACCACTTTATGCCACAGCAGTTAGCACAGAATGATTGCTTAGTTCTCCTTCCCTTTTTTCTCGTGAGGGGGGTTAATTTTTTTCTTATTTTTGGGTAGGGGAAGGGAGAGGTGTTTGGGGGAGAGGGGTGCCTTATACCGGAGCATACCTGATTGCCTCTCAACATTAACAAGAGCATGAGGCATCCCTGAGCTTGGCCCAGCAGTACCACCCTGTCCCAAAATATCATTTCATTTTCGTATTTTGATGCCAATTCAACATAAACTAATTTATTTAAGCCACTCACAAGAGCACGAGATGGAGGATTGGCAGGCTGTGATTGCTGATATTTCAAAATGGTCCAGTCAAATATATAATCAAATTGAAACCCTGAAATATAAGAGAAAAAGGAAAATTAAAGGGAGGGGAAGAAAAATGGAAGAACAAATTCTGAGAACATTGAAATTGAGGTACTAGTTGTAGTATCTTCTGTACAGATGAAAAAGTAAGGCATGGAGAGCAGAAATGATCATACCTTCACGAATGAAAAGATCACGGAAAATTCTCTTCAGATAAGCATAATCTGGTTTATCATCAAATCTTAGTGATCGACAGTAATGAAAATATGATGCAAACTCGGCAGGATATCCCCTACACAAGGTCTATAAAGGAAAATTTGCACTATTATCATTTTAGTGATTAAAAAAATTAGCTAGCATATGAAAACTGATGGAGCATAAATTACCTCTATTGATGTTGATACTTTCTTCTCACCGATCTTCTCATACTTCTGTTTCTTAGTGCCTGCTTTCAGCCCCTGCCAAGGGAGACTACATGTTTTTGAAAGCATAATGTAAGACTCATGAAAGAAGAGCAAAAGACCAAATATATAAGAAAATCTGGAGGGAGAAACATTTACCTTCCTCCTAAGAAGTACATAAGAACATAACCCAGCGATTCCAAATCATCCCTTCGACTTTGTTCTATATGGTTCAGAGGCAACTCAGAGGAGGCAGGCATGCTTAATAGAGTAAAAACAATCCATATAAACAAAAGGGTACAAGTAGGTAAGAGAAAACAAAAGCTTACCAATGCCAAGATGAGTATTCATGCTTGCGTATCTAGCAGTTCCTGTCAAATTTTTGTTTTCTCTGTATCACATTAAAAAAAATATTAAAATTATGCATCCACACCCTAGAGGAAGATCTCTCTTTAACCTAATTCACTAATTAAGAATACAAGCATCCAATGAAATTAATTATATTATTCAATAGATAAATATATACTTCTTCACGAGCTCAAAATAAGAATGATCAATCCTAATTCAAAACATTCACTGTTAAGAGTTTCTGTGAACTGCACATGTTTTATAAACAAAGAGATGACTTCCTCTACAGTAAGTACGATGGTGCCCTCTATAGTAAGCACGACAATACTAGATTGTTGATGCCATCAATTCTTACTATTAAAAGCCCGGCGCACAAAGCATTCCGCGTTCACACAGAGTCCGGGTAAGGGCCGCACCCCAAGGGGGTATACTGTAGGCAGTCTACCTTGATGCAAGTATCGGTGGCTGATTCACGGCTCGAACCCGTGACCTATAGGTCACACGGAGACAACTTGATCGTTGCTCCAAGGCTCCCCTTCAATTCAATGAAATAATGAATGACCAAAATAAAAGCAGCTGGTAAAGATCAAGAAAATCTGGCTCCATATCATTTTTTTATAGGGTAAACTGTTGCATTGATAAAGCGGTACCAAGAGGGTACTGCAAGAGGTTACAAAGTTCAAGATTACATCATATCATTTACCATATTCAACCATTCCCAGTCAATAGAAACTAGAATGACAAATCTTTTTTCACCACCTAATCGAAGTAAGTGAAAAAAGAGGACAAGGACATTAGCACTTTAACTAAAGAAAAACTTGAAAGGAAGTCGGCATCTTTTCCCTATCAGAAAACTTGTTAACAAAATCATTTAATCCCTCTATCCCACTTTATTTATGTGAAGGGGTTTGGAGTACGAGGGTCAAAGCACCTCATTTTCGGTGTGAATTCAGGCATGGAGTCATCAAGTTTTTAAAAATAAAAGTTATATATTTGAAAACTGCATGAAAAGTATTATAAGTCAAACATAGTTAATAATTAAGAAAGCTTGAGAAAATCATAGTAAAAAAAACAGTTGGACTCCCAAGTAGTAATACCTCCATATAAGATGGGATGGAGGGAATACAAAGTGCTAAAAAGTTCTAGTTTAAACTACTTCATTCCCATTCAAGAAGTTCTAGTGGCTTCGTGCCTCTTAACAGGTAGTGGCAGGCATACCAAGAAGCAGCTTGATCATATTAAAAGGATAGTTAAAAGAATTACTAGACGTAAGCTTAAAATATAAGTACTACTAGAAGAAAAAAATAGAAAGGTGCATATAGCTATTCCCAAACCGAGATTATAGTAAGTAAACCAAAATGTGCTATTTCATGCATTCTGATAGCCCATCTACAGAAGACCAAACAAGGATACAATCCAAGATGCGCAAACAAGGATACAATCCAAGATGCGCTTGAGCATTAGAATGATATTCCATCCCGAAACAGATGACCTGATTTTGTTTATAACATATAAGGTCAAAGTGACCAAGCTTTGGCCTGATTTTGGACATTAGATAATGTAATTATTATAAATTCAAGATTTAAGAACTACACTTGAGCCATTATTAATAAGATATTTTACATTTAAAATATGTCATCTCAGATTTTATAGCCAGACTCTTTTTATTACGTACTTGAGACTAGAAAGTTTGATACATTATGGCTATGCCAAACAGAAAGAGATAACATGCCTTTTGTATAGTCGAACATTGAAAAACACATATATAGCCAAACATGTGCCCTGAAGTTACAGAAAGATGGCTCAGTATCATATCCTGCGGATACCAACATATGTAGAAGATGCTTATTCAGACGGTCATTTTGGATGCGGAAATTCTTTGAACTGGGATAAGAATAAAAGCTTTTTCAATTTATCAACAACAACAACCCAGTATAATCCCACTAGTGGGGTCTGGGGAGGGTAGTGTGTACGCAGGCCTTACCCCTACCCTGGGGTAGAGAGGTTGTTTCCGATAGACCCCCCAACTCCCTCCCTTCAAGAACTCCCCACCTTGCTTTTGGGGTGACTCGAACTCACAACCACTTGGTTGGAAGTGGAGGGTACTCACCACTAGAGCAACCCACTCTTTTTTTCAATTCATCAAAAAAGAAAAAAGAGGAAAACAGAAACAATTCGTCTTCTCTGTCTATTTCGCAATGGTTATACATTTGAAGGTGAGGAGATACATCATAGGGGTTAAAAGATGACGCAAACTAAAAGAAATCACCATTGTCTGTTGCTCAATAGAAAGAGCAAACAGACCACTAATAGCTAGGAACACAAGCTCATATAGGAATCGCATGGGCATGAAGATCATATTTCAAGGACTATTTCTTCTTAAGCAAACCAAAGTCAGCCGCATAGAATGTTCCAAGGGCGCTGACCTATACGGAATATGCCGATGAGTTGATGAGTCTCTATACTTCTTAGCCAGCCCGAAATCAATCATATAGACCTATATTAATCCATGGCAATTAGGAAATAACAGATACCATGCCTGCAATAGGTGAAATAAGCAGCAAAGTAAGAAATTTTATCCCAATACCTGATTTGCACGTCTTCCTAATCCCATAAGAAAGTTGTCAGGTTTTATATCTCGATGAAGAAAAGATTTGGCATGAACAAATTCAACCCGATTAATCTGTAAATTGACAAGGATGAGAAGAGTTCTTTAAATCGTCAATGGAATAAATAAGAAACGCAAAACTTCTTACCATCTGATCTGCGAGCATGAGAACGGTCTTTAAAGACAGCTTCCTACTGCAGAAGTTGAAGAGATCTTCAAGACTAGGCCCCAGCAAATCCATCACAAGGGCATTATAATCTCCTTCAACTCCAAACCATTTTAAATTGGGAATTCCAGCTACCAATAACAAAAAGGAAATCGAACTGATAAGGACAAAAAATAGGCAGAGTATTGAGAAAAGGAAAAGCGGGCAACATGAATATGAGAAATTACTTCCTCCTTGTAGTATTTTATACAATTTTGCTTCGTACAATAGTTGAGGATGCTTTGTTTTCACATTTTCCTGAGTACAAGAAATAAGAAATCAGCAACTTAATCATGCAAATCAAAGAACATTTCCTCAGTGAAGCAATCGAAGGAAAGTCGCAAATGACCAAGCATTAGCAGAACTGCTCTGTACAATATTGTCATGAGTATCATCAAGTTACAGTCACAACTTCAGTTTAAGAAATCTAATATGCAATATCTATCAAGTTTTATATCAAAAACTCCAGAAAGACCATTGTGAAGCAGTGAAACTGTTTTCATTTCTTCAAAACCACGGAACTTGCTTAGTTCATGCAAATTCACCGCTCAGTCTCATATTGCAGGCTAAGTAACAAAGGTGTAGATATTAACCAGAGAACAAACCAAACGACCAAATGGTCACACTGTTTGTTGAGTGTGAGAGCATTTATTTAATCTAAAAACTTAAGCGATTAAAGATGGCACAACTTTATTTGCTTAATTACATCTTTAACACGCAACTCAAAAGTGGGCTTGATTCACGCCATGCGCGTAGAAACTGAGCCGGTGACACAACTAACATGGTATCAGAGCCAATCATTAGTAAACCTATTCTCCCACCCGAAAAGCACACATTAAGGTTCACAAGTGAAACCCAAATGGAGCTAAGTGCGCGGGAGGTGTTGAGTTATAAATGGCGCACACAGTTATGTAAGGGCTTGCAAGGGGTTTATAATGGTCTTGAGTCACTCCACCAATCATCTTAAGGTTTTGGGTTGCTTACTCAAATCATTTACTAATACGTTATTAGAACAAGCAAAGGTCATTTATGAATTACAAAATCAGAGACTACACAGTATGAACTATAGTTATGTAACAAGTTTGGACTTTGGACTAATAGATTATGAATTAGGAAAGGAAAAAGATCAAATTTTGAACTTACCAGCTTAATGGCAACCTCTTCATTAGTTTGAACATTAGCGCCTGAAAAGCATACAAAATCACCAATTAATAAATTAACCCAAAAAGAAAATGAAACCTGAAAAAGAATGAAAGGTACCGAGATAGATCTCTCCAAAAGAACCGCTACCGATTTTCCGGCCAAGCCGGAACTTATTACCAACACGAGGCTCCATTGGAGACTACAAATTGATGAAATATTGACCCCAAAAACTAATTCAACATAGGACAAACAAATTAAATAAAAAAAACTGCAAGATTCCAGCTTTTTGTAATTTTTTGTTTTTGACCTTCTTGAGATTGGGCTCAAGAAGGGTAAAGGGAATAAGTAGCATCACCAAGATTACATCACGGCTTCAACGATGCTTATCAACCCATTGGAATGGAATAGGCCGTCATTTTATCCTCTTTACCCCATTTAATTTTGCTGCTATTATTATACGTTTTTTATTTGTCTTTTTGCTTTCTGTAATATCTTCTTGTTCCCCTCTCAGTCCGAAAATACGATGTCGTACTCTTGTCTTGCGAGATCTTCGGGTCTGCTATATCTACACGTATAGATATTTCAAGGACAATCCTTTGGAAGTTTGTCACAAAAAACTGCATATATACAGTGTATTTTCTATGCCGCCCATACATAGTCGTATTCAATTTTTAAGATAATCTAAAGAAAAACTGTATAGGACACATATAGGATTATTTGGTGCTACCGTTTAAATTTTAACCTCGGTAAAAAATATCTTGAGAAAATATTCTAGTGATCGTCATGATTTGTGGTGCTTCAAAATTCTGACTAGCGTGCGTTAAAATTTTGACTAGCGTAGCTGTCATCTAGAGGGGTCAAAATATAAAAAGATCCACCCAACGTCATTTTCAGTTTACCGAAGGATGAGACTTAGTGATCATCAATGTGGGTAGAAATTATAAGTCCAAAGGTTCATATCCAAAGACAAAAAAGTGTTATGGTGTGTACATAGTATCCTTCTTTTTTTTCTTTAGTCATTTCGTACCAAGTCCTTCTTGACCGACTAATGTACTAAGAGCCCGTTTAAACATTAAAAAAATCACTTTTTTCGAAAATTCTCATTTTCTTTTTTTATTTTAGATTATTGTTTGGTCATAAAAATTTTAATTTTCACTTGAAGATGAACTGGAATTTTTCAATGTTTTTCAAAATTTTCACAAATCACTCACAAAACTTCAAAAACAACCCAAAATAATATTCATGTCCAAACACAACTCTAATTTTCAAATATCATTTTCACTTGTAAACGTTTTTCACTTTTTTGGGGAATTTTACAATTCTTATGTCCAAACGCCCACTAAATCTATAAGACAAAAGGTGAATTAAAAAGGGGTGTTATTTTAGGTATATTAGGAGAAAGGGTTATGTAAAAGAGAGTGGTTGCGTAGTTTGGTTCAACCTAAAATAATGGCCCATTGATAAGATTGTTAGTTAAAGACCACCCAACAGAACCAAATCCAGAGTCGCAATCGCACTGCAAGCTTAGTCAATGAGGTAGGCTTTAAGCTCAACAACTCTTTTTAAATTGCCATATTTCAGGTTGACTAATCTATTAGCTAAACTATAATATATATATATATATATATATATATATATATATATATATATATGTTTAATCTAACTAAAAGGACAAAATATTATTATGACCACAATAAGCAAAGAATAAGGTAGCTCCAACTAAAAAGAAGAGTATTACTGTGATCAAAAGAACATATCGGACTTGACTGGTAACGTATATGATCGTCTGTTATTTCAGGGTAAAATAAAGAAGCAATGAACAATAGCCAGATCTGAATGTAGCACTATTTTTCAAGGGAATCAACCTCCAGAAGTTGTTTCGAAAAAGAGTATACAAACCAAACTGTATGAGAACAATAGAAAACTATGTATTGGCTACTTTCCCAAACTGTACTTGAATCACTTGAATACAGTACAATACAATGTGCACACTAATTTGGAACTAACGAATGACCTCAACTGAGGCTCCCTATACTGCACAAATAATTTTACAAATCAAGTCAAAAAGGGCCAGCAAAATTGCAAATGGCAAAAACCCTAAATTCTGCTTTGTCAACGGGGAGAATCCCAAAGAATAAAAGAAAATCAGTGACGCACAGCTATGCACGCGGTGACTCAATTTGGGGACCCATTGAGGAATACTTTTTGTGCAGCCTCCCTCTCAACTGCCTAATTTTTGCATCTACTCTAGCTGTGAACCCGATATTGGTCTTCTGTCTTGCTTTAGACCGCTCTCTCTTCCACATATGATGATCTTCAACGTCTTTCTTATAGTATTTGATTTCTTGAATAATGTGATGATCCATCGGATTGAATGATCTTTGGAAAGATATGTGCGCAAGGTAGGGCAGAGTGCAGACAACAGTTACTAAAAGGGTGGTACACCAGTAGACTGGAGCAGGAGCTAGAGCTTCCACAAGGATTTTGAAGGCATATTTAGAATAATCTGGTGCTAGCATACCATAGATCAAAAGAAATAGGTACCAAGTAGCAATACTTCCCCAGATAAGAAAATGTTGTATCCATGTGAAATGGCTCATTGTGAGTGCAATCTGGCAATTAACGGCCCAGATAATGCAGGTGAACATCGTAGTACCCACAGCAGTCAGGTCAGCAGTCTGGCCTTCAGCACGGAAGGCTTGATCATAGAAGATGATAATGTTGAGGAAGAAAACAATGAGGGAGGTATAGACACCATTGCCAAGCCAACCGAATATTCTATACCAGTCAAAGAACAAGTTTTTGGGCCCTTGCTGGTACAGTGCTGGAAACTGCACAGGGCATTACAGTTTAAATTACTATTGTTCAGTGGAGGTGACTTTGCAAGTCAATCTTATAAAAGAGGGTATTGAGAATAGACTCACCTGTAAGCAAACTTCAGAAGGCACATCTTGCTCAAATACTCCAAGCGCAATCACAGGCAGTGAGGTAAGAATCACATTGAACAGAATCATGTATGAATCATCATAGGCAGACTGTCCCGAAAAGCCCGCAAAAGCCTCAAAGTAAAAGAGTGTGAGGCCAAATGCTATATTTTTGTAGAAGAAATAGCATATCTGCATGCAGAATGCACAGCAAGTTAGATGAAACATGACAAGTATGGGAATTATGTCAAGAATCCAAATTGTGATCATTTTCAATCAATAAAATGAAACAGATTCCTAGTTATTACCATCTGAGCAATTCGTTTGTAGCACCAATGCCCATGTACAACAAGAAGCCTCTCCAAGAACCGAAACTGTGCAATAGCAAAGTCGCTAGCCATCACAGCCTGCAGAAAGTTGAAAATCAAGTAAGCCGAAATACAGCATCCAAGAGCAAAATATGCTTGCAGAGGATAGTAGCCTTGTTTTATTCCTCAATCATTATGATCCGGCATCCCAAACTTTTAAAATGGGTGAGTTAATGTATAAAAAACTGGAAAGCAAATATGAGTTGTTATTGATCCTTTTAACTTATAAATGCAGCAATGATCTACTTGGGACAATGGATTTAGGGTAATCTTTCCAAATTAGAAAATATTCTCCAGATCCTACTTAGGCTAATCAATCTATGCAGACAACAGGTAGCAAGTTAAACCAGGGAAACCTTGTCCAAGGCCATAGGGAATAGAACATAAAAGCTTTTGTTACTTTGTAGTTTGAACTTACACAGATCAAAGAAATGCAAGACTTGATTTATTACATGGAGATAATACATTACTCATACTTGTTTTCCAGAAGTAACATGAAATCTACAGTTGTATAATTATTTGAAAATCATCATGAAGAAATGAGTGAATCTTTTAGAATATTCTACCATTTCAGTTAAATAAGTTAGCTCTCTCACCAATCAACCGGAGTGATCTAAATTGACCAGAGCTAATTTGACAAAGACAGGCGATCTAGGGTGTGTTTGGTATGACGTAACATATCTTCCGATGATATCACTTTCTATTTTTCAGTGAACTTCAATGTGCAGCAATCTACTAAGCAAATAGATTTACAATCATCTTCCTCAATTAGGAAAGATTCTCCATCCCAGCTGCTACTGTTCCTTGGATCAGACTGCTTATGTTAATCTGTCTAGCTTTTACGAAAGATGATACTAGGTTATCCCTGGGAGATATATATTCAGTAGAAGCGTACAAAAACTATCTCGGAAATGCGCTCTGTTTTTCTTGTCAGATCATTCTGGCATGAAATTCAAACAGGCGAAAGGTTCTCGACATACTGTTTTCTACAGTTCAACAGGAAAAGTAGTGGTTTCCAGAAGTCTCCAGAAAAATCATTTTTTGGCTAATTAGGCCTGAGGTTTTGTTAAGTGATCTTGTGACACATTATCAAATGGTCAGCTATAGGCCCTAGTTTTTATAGTTAATCTATACGCCCTAGACATATATACAGATTCCATAAAAATGAATACAGATGCATATTAGTCCTATGATAAGGAAATAAACTGTAAAACTTTGGAATATGGGAACAAAATTGCACTAATGAATTGACTCTGGTAACCTGGAACCCGGTATCATGTTGTTTCAAGTCAGCTTGTACACTATAAAATGTATGTCGCACCCCTTTGACCTTATTTTTCTAACAAATTTTAAAATGCAGTATTAAAAAAAATTGTCCAAAGGAAAATGTAAAAATCTTTTAGTATTTTAAGAACACCAAATTGCCAAGCTAGATTTATCACCAACCTGCATTCCTTCTGCACCGCTGATGCCAACTCCAATATCCGCTTCTTGGATCATCCCAACATCATTTGCACCATCACCAATTGCTAAGGTGGTTTTACCAGTTCCCTCCTTTACTAGTCTAGTAACCTGAGATTTTAATTGATACAAATAAATGTAAATATGACCAATTTCACGGATGAATAGTTGGGCTAGAATTGAAAAGGCTAATTTGATTTCACATATCAGATATTGATATGTCATATCTTACCAAGGCCTTCTGCTTAGGAGAGACTCGGCAGCAAATGACAGATGCACAATCGACTGCTAAATTCAAAAATTGATGCTTCATATCATACTCCAAAGCATATGTTAGAGTTTTCCCATCGATAATCAAGGCGAATGCAGCATGTGGGTCCTTCTCAAGCTTGATCATTTGAGAAGCATTTGTGATTTGCATCAAAATGTTTTCCTTCATAGCCTGATCAGTGAAAGAGCAATTGAGATGGCCGTGAATAATTCTAATAAATAAATAAATAAATAAAGAGATGGACATGAATAATAATACATGTAACAACTTAATAAACTTGATTTATAATGACCAACCCGTTCAGAGCTTCGTTCCACTGAATCTGCGTTCATAGTCGCTATACATATTTGTCTCATCCCTTGCCGAAGTAGACTACATGCATACCTACATGGAAGCAGGAATTGTGATTTACCAGCTCAAATCCAATAACTAAACAAGTAAGAAAGAGATGGCAGACGATATATCTCGGAGCGGGAGACAGACCCTATGTTGATGGCTGTTTCCATCTTGTCACCTGTCAGAACCCAGATCTTGAGACCAGCTTGGGCCAGCTTATCTATACACTGAGGAACCTGATGAAAAGGATAGATGTGAAATAGTCAAAAAAGGCTACTATATCAGAATAGATATACTTCAGTTCTTGAGGAGCATAAAGTACATACTCCCTTCTGTAGTTTATCCTCCACAGCTGTAGCACCAACAAGGATCAAATCCTTTTCCATCATGTCAGATAGACGTTCAAGCATGGCATCTCTATCACCACTGATTGAAGTTTTTGCTTTAGTAAACTCTTCATTCCATGCACAGTATTCTGTTGCATCCAGCTTTTTGTAGGCAAGCACAAGAGTACGCAACCCTGCTTCCCCATAATCATTTAGATGCTTTGTGGTAGCTTCCTCAAATCTCCTTCCATTTTTTGCTAATCTATCATAGATGATGCTGCATGATCCAAAAAACAGCATATCATCCAAAATTTTACATCAGAAAGGTCACCATACGCCACATCCATGACTAAACATTTAGCCAAGGTAGGGTGATAAATAAGAACTTAGAATTTCCTTTATCATGCATTCCACAATCACAAAACTTATCAAAGCCCTGTCCCAGGTCTCATCACAAAGAGGTGGTCTGGAAAATAAAAATTTCGGGAACAGAAACTATTAGAAGGAATGAACTTCACCCGATGCAAGGGAGAGGGCGGGGAAGCAGTAATGGAGAGTAATAACTAGACAAACTGAGTGGAATTTACAGGCATGTTAACAGCATATTTTATAGCACAATAGCCTCTTCAATGACCTACTTCACTGGATACCGAAGTAGATGCAAAACAGAGACTAATTTAAAAAGTTGTCAAAAAAAAAAAAGACCTGTCTGCTCCTTTACACAAGAGAAGAATCTGGCCCCGCTCATCCCGAATAATAACAGACATTCTCTTCCGCTGGCTGGTGAAGTCCAGTAGATTGAGAACTTTGAATTCCCTAAAGATAACAGATCAAGAGTAAGTCGGTATTATACTACAAGGGTAGCTTAATTCTTGAAACAACTGGCAACAATTTAGGCAGTCTCACCTTTCATTGGGATCTTCAAAAGAAGGATATCTCTCCCGTACAAAAACACTTGATTGAGTTCTTTTACAGAACTCAAAGCCAAATTCCCTAGCAGCAATAAGGAATGCTGCTTCATCAGGTGATTCTGCTTCATAAGTATAGCTTCCAGTCTCCTCATTTAACTCGGGAATCGCAGTATGACACAGTGAGAGTATCCTAAAGAATAGCATGATCAGATCTGCATTTGGCTCCTTTAACCAATTCCCCTTCATAAGTCGGCTATCCTCAAAGCTAAACCCCTTTATTGCAGGCCTGATCTCATTTTTAGGAGTGATAACCATCTCTAATTCAATTTCTGATGACCGTCTCTGTGAAATTTCAAGATCTTGCCCACCAAGGTCCTCTGCCATCTGCTTTGCAGCTGCAAGTTCTACATCACTGGCTCGTGTCCCATATGCAGTACCAGCAATGGAGCATTTTAAGAAGTCCATTTGGTTGCATGTCAAAGTGCCAGTTTTATCCGAGAGGATGGTATCAACCTGCCCCAACTCCTCATTTAAGTTTGATGTCCGTGCTTGAGCAGGAGTTCCTGTCTCGTCATCGTACATATTAATATCCTGGTTTATGAACAATGCCTGTAGGACCTTCACTACCTCAATAGAAACATAGAGGGAAATAGGAATTAAATAACCATATAATATTAGTGCAGTGATCAGATGGAAAATGCCTGACACCTCAGGCCTGTCTGGATCAGTTGTATTCTTGTTCTTGTCCTTGGGCTGCATATACCACCAGTTCGGCATGTCGAGTTTTGTTTTTACGGCAAAGCCGATGGAACTGATAAATGATATCATGACAAGGAGGCTGAAGAGGATGTAAATTATCTTGTCCATCTGTAGTTCGATCCTACTCCTTTTCGAAGGAGATTCCGTAGAATTTTGCATAACTTTGCTGTCATGACCAGTGAATATAACAACTCCATAGACATATGCCGTGTTCCTAAGCTTTGAATCCCTGAGGAGAATCTGAGTAGGATCAAGAGGATAAATCTGACGATCATATTCAAGGTTGCCCACAAAAGTGTAAAGGTTAGGATTGGGATCCTCACATTTTATGGTAGCCCTGAATTCCTTGAAAGCCTCATCCTCATCAAACGGTAGGGTAACCTCCAAAGCTCTTTTTACCTTCAAGTTTGTCTCTCCATCCAAGTTCATAGTTTCCACATAACAAATTCCATCTTCATAACTGGATGATAAAAGAAGTAAATCAGCCGGAAAAAATTGATCCTTTTCCACCTTCACAATGTCTCCCACACGAATCTTCATCCATGGCCTGGGACCAAACGCACCACCTTCCTTAAGTAGAAGAGCTTTTCGGAGATTGACCTTCATATCTTGTATAAACCGCCGTGAGTCTTCCAATGCTTCCTTCGCCATGCTCAACCCCACAACAAAGACCAAAGGAGCTATCATACTGATAGGTGAGAATGGAGAAAGATCCGTTGTGGCCGACAGAATAGCAGCCATGAGGAAATACAAGTTAGCAACACGTCTAAATTGCTCAAATATAGCCTTGGGTAGGAATGTGATGAAATTATACTTTGTGGTAGATATGTAGTTTGTGCAGTACTTAAGAGGTTTCTTTTCATGGAGATAGGGCTGGTTGCAATGGACAACTCGTGAAAAACCGGCACCTAGCTGATGAGGACCATCTTCCTCATCAGTTCGTGGCCTATAGCAACCAAATGAATACAGATTGCTCCATTGAATCTTTGCCCTTATGCTGCCTCGTGCCATTCTTTTCCTCCCAATGAAAATCAAAATCAGTCATACACCCACATTATATGTTTCAAAAACAATTGTTACCACTTGCTTTCACCAGGAAAATTGAAGGGTTGATACTCGTGCACAGAATCGTGCTCGACCGATAGAGGATCAGACCCTCTTCAACTCCCCCTGAGGTTTGAGCTGCCAATCAAAAAACTTGATTAACATATAATATACAATACACAGGTGCAAACAAGAAATAGACAGGCCAAGCCCACAACTCAAAGGCTGAAAAATTCCAGCAAACAACATTCCTGATGATACATTAACCTCAAAAGCACACATTAATCTCAGCAGAATGTAACTGACACCAAGATTCAACGAAATAACATCCCTGTAAAAATACTATTTATTGTTTAAGACCCATCCAATTGCATAGAAAAAATTTAATTGACATTTTAGTCAACTTAGGAAGTAAATTGGGGAAAAAGACCTCCAAGAGCATATCTAGGGAAAACTAAAATTACCGCAGATTTAGCTTCTTATCCAAATCACAAATTTAAAGTTGATCGACCCCCCAAAAAAAGTAAAATAGGAAAATTGGAACGATCAAAATCCACTTCGCCCAACTTGATGGCTGCAAAAATCTTCTCATTTCCACAGAATACGATAATTAAAAAATTAAAAGCAAATAAAGGAAAAGGAGCAAAAACCACATAAAATTCCAGCTAAGTTGCAGCTAATTAAGCACATTAATAAAACAAATTAACAACAAAACAAAAAATGAACCGACAAAACGAAATCTAGCATACTTGTAAAACAATTGATCCAACACATAAAAAGCTTAAACAAGTCATACATTTTTCGTTGAATGATAAAAACAATGAGAAGAAATGGGCACCTGAAGTCAACAAAGATGAATTATAAAAGCAGAGCCAGAGAGAGACCCAGATAGTTTAAAGACCAAATTAGCTATGGAATTGCAGAGATCGCGCAATGTACAATGTAGGAGAGATAGAAAGTGAGAAGAGAGAGAAAGGGACAAAGAGGAGGGGATTTTGGGTTTAGGCCAAAAAAAGACTTCTTCTGTGTTGAAAGAAAGATTCAAACCAGTTTCAGTATCATTTCAGTAAAGGAGTATAATTTACGGGACTTTGTCCCTTTACTGAATTTTATTTATTTTATTTATTTATGGAAGTGTATTTAAGAAATGTAGGCTGTCGCTTTGTATTTCGACTACGACATGTTATTCACTACTACTCTACTTCATTCTTTCAATTTTATTTTGTGAAAATTTAACATTTAGGGTCGTTTGGCATGAGCTATAAAAAGGTATAGTGTTAGTATAAAAAATTAATACTATCTTAATACTTTGTTTGGGTAGCAAATCAGGTATAAGTTATCCCAGGATTAAAATTAACATCGGGATAACTCATACCTTATAGAGGATGGGGTAATTAGCACCGGTATAACTCTTACAAATTATGCAATTGTCATACTTAATACAACATACCAAACAATGGATAAAAAATAATCCCAGCATAACTAATCTCAGCATAATTTATCACAACATAACTTATACCAGTATGACTTATCCCGACATAAGCCTTATTCAAACCAAACGACCCCTTAGGGTGTGTTTGGTGCGAAGGAAAATATTTTTTATGAAAAAAGAGCGGTTTTATAACTTATTTTCCGTTGTTTGGTTGGTGATTGAAAAATATTTTTCGGCAAAAAATACTCATTTGTTGAAATGAAAAAAAAATCTATCTATAAAATGAGAAGAAGTACTGTTAATAATATTTTTATTTAGGGTGAGGGTGGAGTGGGGTGGGTAGGTGGGGTAGGGCGGGGTTGGGGTGGGTTGGTGGGCGTTGATGGAGATCAAGAATAAGGTGGGGAAGGTTGAGAAGGACTTTTGGAAAATGTTTTCTCTTCTCTTGATAGGATCCAATTGAAGGAAAAAAAGTTCATGAGAAAAAATGATTTCCAAAACACTTAGGCCAACCAAACATGAAAAAATTAAAAAATATTTTTTCCGTACCAAACACACCCTTAAATGTCTTTCATTTTCCTAATTTAATCATTGTAACAATTTTATTTTATTTTTTGAAAAAGGTATCATTCTTCTAAAGTTACAAACTATACTTTGGACCATGACTAAGTCTCGGTGAAGTTGGTCATCAAAAGGATACAGTAAGTAGTAGGAGTAGTTTGGCCGGCTTTTAGTTGACCAATTACATACACTCTAATCTCTATCTTTTATGTTTAACCTAAATTTTAATTTTAGAATTAATATTTACATTTACATTTTAGGATCACTAGCAAATAGATTTATCCAAAGTGTCACTTTATTTGAGGCGTGGGTTCGTAATTCAATCTTTTAAATATTTTATTGAATTTTGTATTGAAAATTTATATTTATAATAAAAGTTACTAACTCATGGCTAAATTGTTGGATCCGATCCTGTCGTAACTTAAAATATCCATTCTTATTCGTGAAATTTTATGATAATTCCTTAAAAGAAGAGTGCTGATTTTTTTCCTCCGGGGCCTTGTTTTCCCTTTTCCTTACTCAAACCTTCCTGACGCTAGGAAAAAATTAGTATAATTAGAAAAACCTCCAATTTATTTTTAATTATTATTCTTGGAAAATGTATAATTTCATCACTCCTATTTGAATTAACTTAAGGAGGAACCAAACAGGCGTACGAGTATTTTGAATGAGTTAGGTCCCACTTTTTGATACGTGGCACTAATTGAAACATCGAAGATGATTGGTTTTTCTGACAAGATAGTCTACATGAGTCTATTTATAGAGCCGGCAGTCCTTTCTTTTTGGCTATTTCCTTTTTTGTGCCCATAACACAAACAACTCCACGTTTTCTTCTTTCGTTTCTTTTTCCTATTTTGTCTATATGGTATTATATCAACGTTAGTTTTTTAGTATATATGCGATGAAGGTGTCTTTCGTGTTAATCGATAAAAATATATATTAAAAAAAATTATTCTACATGTACCATATATACTTTTATAATAAACCAATTATATTTTAATAATATTTATTGGCCGTCAGTCAGGCACTCCCAATTTAATCCTTCTTTTGAGTCTTATGTTTCTTCTTATCTCAAAGATTTTCGTTTAACTCTAACTTATGCACCACATGAGAAAGTAGAAACACTTTCAAAGAGTTCATTCAACCTAATCTCTTCCTAAATAATTATATTTATGGATTATATATATATGTCAAAGTAAAAATATAATATTTCAAAATGTAACATGAAAATAAAAAAGTTAAAAAAAATGGATTTTACGTTTTTGTTTGACAAAGTTGCAGAAAAATTTCCTATAACAAAAGAAGTTAAGTGTTTCCTTTTAATGTATTGCCCTTTTCTATTTGTGTATAGGAAATGTTAGAATTTACAATAATTTGATTCGTTCTTGAAATATATATTTTATTTTAATTAACTTAAGATTTTAGGAATTGAAGATATTTTAGTTTCTTCTCTAAAACGTACTTTTCTCATTTATTTATGGTAGGTATTTTTGGAATGTGTTTTTTACTTTTCTAAATCAAGGCCCTAAATAAGAAAATAGTTAAATGAGTATTTCTAAATAATAGGAAAGTAAATTGAATAATTAATACTATATATAGGAAGATAATTAAATAATTATTTTGTCTAGTGTGAATTTTGTTTTAAAAGGGTAAAAAAGACGAATAACATTTCGCTAAGTGCTTTCGTGTTTTTAATATAATATATATATAGATATAGATATAGATAGATAAGCAATATTGATGAAATGTTATACTATAATTTTGTTAGTATTATTTTATATCAAATTTAATAATTTTATAGGGAATTAGTTTTACGAGGAAAAAAGAATCTTAATTCCATCTTTTTATTTTTTATTTAGTAAAAAATATAGATAAAGTATGAACGTTTATATTAAAAAACGTATCTTATTTTTAACACAATTAACGAAATATCCGGCAAAATATATTCATTAAAATATCCTATTTGATTATTTAAATTATAACTTATGTATTGTAATTCCTACCTAACTTTATCCGCAAATCGAATTACAAGTTTGTTTACCCGTAAAATGATGTAGTTGAATTTATTCGTGATTTCTAGACAAGTGAACTAATTTGATCTTGATATAATGTAATAATTGAAAAAATATACAATACTTAGCCTTAGAATATAGATGAAACAACAGAGATGATAATTCCGTGAACACGATTTTCAGGCACTGCAATGATGAGATCAAAAAGCAAGAAAGTAAGATTGTATTAAGCTTTGTATATAATGTAGTATAAGTTTAGCCAGAAAAATTATGTCATTTACAATGATAATTGAATTCACTGTTTATAATTATGTCATAGGGAAGGAAGTCTTAGGATCGTGTCCTCCTTTAATGTCAATTATGAGAGTCATTGATGAAGATGTAACAGTGAACATAAATACCAAATTCTCTGTAACAGACTGTTGCTCTTAATGATGCAGAATATTTCCTAGTAAATGCTACAGGATGCAAAGCATTAATTAATACACCTTTATAAACGCTATCCTTTTCGGTGACAAACAGAATAGCTGTGTTTGATATACAATCATCCTCGTCTTGGGTTCCACGTGTCCATCTTTTAATCGACCACGTATTATATCATATTTCACTCTGTACAAAGCTTGGTGCTAGTTCTACATTGTGTTTGCATTCATTTCACAAGCGAGTCTAATTTCCGGTTTTCTTTTCTTATTTTCACATGGTATTACTACATTTTCGTGTGAAATATGGAATTGTGGGCGGAAACATATAAACAAAGTAGTAGATCTGTTGGATATTAATAAGCTGTCATTTGTCATCTAATACTTCTAATCAAATTTTAATGTTTAGTGAAAGTATTTTATATAGTAGAAATATATTTGCATAGATAAAAGACTTTGACTAATGCATTTCAAATAAATTATTATTTATTCATTTACTTAATTAAGAATCTACTAAAAAACAAAAGGTAAGATTTGAAAGCATGTAATAAATAATATTTTTATTTTGCTGAACGTAAAATATTAAGCAAATACAGGTTGCCAAACACAAATATTTAGATCATAAGGAGCAATTTCTTTATTATTTTTGTACTGTAATTTGACGTTATTAATAGGGTTGTTGGCAGAGTTTAAGTTTGGGACCTACAGGTGAGGCCTCCCACTCCTCTACATCAAAATCAAACATGCCAAAACCTATCCATTTAATTAAATTGATTGGAAATACATAATTCATTACATAAAATATTTGTTTATGCGCGTCTCTCTTTTCTCTTTTTCTTTTTTTATGAGTCAATTTCTGGTTCCAATATCTAAACAAGGGTCCGCACTCATTGACTTTTTAATATGAGTTTTCATTTTCTAAAATTTAAAAAAAAATAAAAAAAATCCAAACGTGATTAATACGTTACGGTGGGAATGGTACCTTAGTTGTTTAATTGTCCTCTCCCATATAAAAGTCACAAAGAATTGACACTTAGCTTGTTGGAAATTAGAAAAAATATCAATCATCATGTGGGCTGGGACCAAAACCAAATATGCATTTCTACATCAAAGTGCAGGTTGATCAGTTCCATTATTATTTTTAAATAAAGGTTTTAGAAAACAAATTTCTTGAAAATTTGTATTTTAATTTATGGGAAAATAGTGTAATTGGATTGAATATATAATTATAGAATGGGAAAATTAAACTTGTATTTTGTATTACATTCAACATTCACCTAAACCCTAAACCCTATTTATTTCTACACAGGAATCCCTTATCCCTTCCCAAAAATCTCCCAAACAAAAGGTTTTTGCATGGTTAGGTTAGGTTGTTAATATTTCCGGAAAGAGGAGTATGATTTGTCGATTAGACACCTAAACTTAATTAATGAACCAATTAGGCAAACTGCTGGCTTATTAGATAGTAAAAGGCTAGAATAGGTCATTTGGAACTCTATGTATTAATGTCAAATAACTTAGTGTAGATTGATTAACTATTTGTACTTGTTCGGAGACTAGAGCAATAATATTTAGCACCAGTAGGGTCTGAATAAGAGTAGAGAAACAAATTAACAGGTGAATGCTGGACATTATTAAAACATAAAAGTCATGAAAATAGTCGTGCACATATGTAGTACTAGAATTTAATCAGCCGCCCTCACGATGGACAGAACCCAGCGATTTTGAAGTTGCTGCTAGTGGATCGAGTAACACGTCTCTACTTAGTCCAATAATTACAGGCGGATCTATGATTTAAACTATATGGATGTATACGTTAAAATCCGGCTAAAGAAATTCGACATGAAGAGGTGATCAAGTGTGAGAACTGTGGCTCATCATGAGCGACTAGGCCGGGCCGACTAGGGGTTGACAATATTGAGCCGACGAGTAAGCTATTAAGGACGAGAGGTTGAGCAGCAGAAAAATGAATAACAACTAGTATAACTTTGGAACTCTCAAAGGAAATACTCAATTGAATATTTCCTATGCTGTACTTTTTTAGGGTTTTTGGGAATAACTCATATAAATAGTAGAAGAGAGAAGGAAAAGGCATGTAATATTGATTTTGATAAAACTCTTATGAAAAGTTGACTCTAGGGAGACAATACGAAATAGGGAGAATTACATCCCTTGCACTTGGCCAACAAATCCGAAAATGGCCCACGTTTAAAGCCCTTACCCAGTGTAACCCAGATTGTACATAACCTGAAAATTACTTTTCACCGGTTAGCCCACCCCTTTTTTCTTCGTTCTCCTTTTTTTCGTTCTTCTTCTTCTTCCCGTGTCAGCCTTTGCACCACAAAATTTCTCTACTATTGTTATTCTCCTTCAATTCTTTTCCGGGTTCCAATGGTTAACTAAGGATTTAAAAAATAAAAGTCACCATTACAGGTGGTTTGAAGATTCGATTTCAGAAATTGAGTTTTCCAATTTGTTAGTTGTTTGGAATGGGTGTTGTCCCAATTGATCGGAATCATCAAAATGAGTTCAAAACTTAAATTTCAAGTGATTTGGAGTAGATTTAGGCTATACTTGAGTTAAATTTCAGAGGATGCCCAAGGAAGAAGAAGAACACGTGAAGCTCCATTGATAGGATTCATTTGTATAATCATGTATAATATTGTATAAATAGTGTATAATAGTGTATAAACACCACTTATACACTATTATATACAAGGTTGATACATTATTTACAGGTATTTGGTGAATTTCTCGCATTTTCTTCTTCTTCTTCTTCTTCTTCTTCTTCTTCTTCTTCTTCTTCTTATACACTTATATGCACAGTGTATCAAGAATATTTTCACTCTGTGATTATACATCTTTATACACTGTTATACAACTATATACATAATATACCTATTTGTATAAAAGTGTATAACATTGTATAAAAGTGTATAAGCATCTCTGACAATATTTTTGTACGATTTCCACCTGCAGTTCTTGTACAAAACTAGTCCAAATCTCCATCAAATAACTTCAAACTTTGTATACAACCTAATTAGACTATTTCTAATAAGTTCAAACAATACCCACTCCAAATTTCTCACTAAATCATAATCGAAATTTAACAAGACTAGCATTAAAGGAGATGAGATTTTAGGTTTCTCGTGTCTGTTTTTGCGTTTTGTAGTTGTGATAGGTATGTATAAACCTGAAGATATACCAAATAAAAAAATTAATTCAGAGAAGTATTGGTTATAGAAGAAGGCACGAATGGGTGTTGACTGTGTGTCTCTATCAATGGTTACACTAAAAATGGGGAGCTTATTTTTGCTTTCAGTTTTGTTTGCATATGATTCATTTTTATTAATTAAATTAAATATTTATGGGTGAAAAATAAGGAGAGAGCTACAATAGGGGTAAGTAGAAATAAATGAGGTTGTTATAATTAGAGAGAATTGGAAAAGAAAAGATCTTATTGATATTTGGTTATACATTTGCAAACTTGTAACTGGGTTAAAAAGTACAAGGCCAACTTATGGAGTGCATTATTCTGTAATTTTGTCTACAAAATATCACCTTTCCACAAGGATTCGATTTGTTGTTTATTTCACTTTTTCTCGCATCAAATCCGAGATAACCTTGGATATTCCAATACCCATTTGTCTTACATCATTATTAGAGAGAAGAATCATCTACATCATTCAATATTTGGGTGAATCATTCTCTCTATTTACATTTATTGCCATTTCGTATAGTTATTGCTCATCATTGCACATCGAATCATTCTTGCAGCATCATTTAACACTATTTGTATTAATTCGGTTCAAACATTATCTTGCATTATTTATACAAATCACGTGTCAGATCTTGAACTTATTATATTTAATTAGGATTTACCCATCATCTTTTTATTTAATTAGTGTAAAAAAAGGTTTCATACTTTTTGGTGAAACAATTTGGCGCCATCTGTGGGGAATTTTCTAGTCAAAGTCGTAGTTTTTCTAGATCTAAAACAAACAACAGCAAAACACAGAAATTTCTTTTCCCTACTTGCACGGTCTAACATGGCAGGTAATGGAGAGGAAAGATTGAAGGTAGTGGCAAGCCTTACTACTAACCTCCTAAACACCATCAATGATGTTAATGGAGCAGACGAGGAGAACGTGACACCAAACGCTTCCCCTAGACGAAGTGCTTCACCCCTTCCTCATGGAAGCGTTACCACCTACCATGGAAAAGGAGCCTCTACGTCCACAACGGAAGAAGCACCACCAGCAGTGAAAAATCTACTAGAAGCATGGCTAATGAGTACGTTGACCAGCATACTCGACAAACCTGCCCAAAGAACGAGCAGGGAGGATGCACGAGTCGACATCACAACAACTACCAATGAGTAGCACTTCCCTCCTCCTTTAACAAGTATCACTCAAATAGTTAATGATACAGGTAACAACACCCTTACAGTTATTCTAAGAAAAATGGAGGAGATAGAGAACGGGAACAAAGCGCTCTGCGACCAAATGAAGGAGCACCAAGAAAGGGTAGACAAAATATCAGGTGCCCCAAAGCTTTTACCAAAGCAGGACGCCGTCGGGTTCGTGGAACAACCATACATCGACGATGCCACACCCCACGCTATACTTAAGACATTCAAGATGCCGCCATACTTGAAAATATATGGCAGCACAACAGACCCTGAGGATCACGTCACTCACTATGTCACTGCAGTAAAAGGCAACGACCTCGCTAAAGAGCAAGTATCATCCATATTGCTGAAAAGCATTAATGAAACCCTAACCGGGGAGCGTTTACATGGTACTCTCAACTGTCAGCGCGGTCCATAGAAATGTTTGAGGAAATGGCCGGCAGGTTCGTCACCGCATACGCCGGGGCCAAGAAAGCAGAGGTGAGAGTAAATAATATATTCTCCATTAAAAAATCACTTGGAGAAGGACTCAAAGGCTTCCTCGTCCGGTTCAACAGTATTAGAATGACTCTCCCAAATGTATCGGAAGGAATGGAAGTAGCAGCGTTCCAAAATGGGTTGAATAGGAGCGGTTCGAGGGCAACCAAAAAATTGTTAAGTCGGCTCAAGAAATACCCCTACCACTTGGGACAAAATACACAATGTCTATTGCGCCGAGGTGAGAGAAAATGAAGACGACCTCAATGGACCAACCCAACTGTTAAAATCAGTCCAAATGGAGGCGAGAAAAGACCGCAAAAATGATAACAAAAGGGACCATGCAGGTCCACGCCTCAACTGTGAAAGACACCAGCCTTACGTCAGAGCTGCCGTCATACCCCCCCCCCCCCCCCCCCCC
>ML268140.1:37913-65272 GCA_005239495.1 Nicotiana undulata
CGGCAGAGGTGCCGCCATACCCCCCCCCCCCCCCCCACTCATGGCGACGGTCCATCCAGGCCAGAGACAGGGACTTACCGAAATGAGAGAGGTATGCCTCCATTACTACCTGCTCACAATTTTTGTGTCTCTCCTTCAAAGATAGTCTACGCCCTAGAGAAGCTAGGCCCAAAGGTGAAATGGCCACAAAAGATAAAGTCCAACCCAAACACCAGAAATTCGAATGCCCTCTGTGAATTCCACCAGGGTCGATTTTCTTATGTGCGATCGCATAGGCTGATTTGGGAAGGCTCAGGGATTACTCTATGCGTCTGCAGGTGCATGGACGCAATCAAAGAGAGAGGAAGGAGGAAGGCAGTGCGGTCGCGTGTAGTCCTTTGTGATCACACTGTGTGGGGCGCGTGTGTCAGGGGGTGAGTGGTACTCTGTGCGAACGCGTATGAGCGTCCGCGAATGCGTGAGGGAGCGAGTCAGTGTTGTGCGAACATGCGCGAGGGACCGCGAACGCACTGAGCATTTTATAAAAAAAACTGGCAGTTAAATTAAAAACCTCCGCGACCAATACCCACTTTTCAACCATTTTTGAACGGGAAGAAGCTTTTGAGGCGATTTTGAAGAGAGGAAATCACTGTTCTTCATTGAGGTAAGGATTTTTGACCCTAAAACTAGATTATAGGCGATTAAGGACCGAAATATCAGTGTTTAATTTATGAAAATCAGTAGAAAAAGATGGAATTAAGGCTTGAGATTATGAGACCTTTAGGGCATGATTTGAGGGGTCAAACGAACTCCGATTTTAGAGTTATTTATATGTACGGACTCGTGAGATGATGAAGAACATTTTGGTATAAAAAATTTTGAGTTCCGAGATGCGGGACCAGAGGTCGGGTTTTGGCTAATTTCGGGTTTTGTGCTAAAATTGGTATTTTTCGATTGAAATTCCTTCCCTTAGCATGGATTGATGTGAAAAATCTGATCTTTATAGATTTGGAGCACTCAGAAGTTGATTCGATAGGCAAGCGTGTTGCAGAATAGTTTCTGGGCTAGTTTAAGGTAAGTAATATCTTTAAATCCTGTCCTAAGGGTATGAACCCCGGATTTTACATCCTTTCACGGATTTGGAGTAACGCACACACTGGATGACGAGTGTGGGGAATGCACGAATTGGAAATTTGAAAAAATATATATATCTTTTTAGGCAACTATTGAGTTGTGAAATCGCTTTTAAAGCATATGGTTATTAGCATTTCTATGTTTTGTTATACTTGGGGTGTAGGCCATGTTTGGGGCCTAGGATCGATATGTTTAACCCATTGGGGGATATTTTACTGATAGTCTCACTACTTTGAAACTATGATTTTACACTCAGTCTTTCTTGTGAAATTGTTGACACTCCTATTTGATGATATTACTATTTATTGAAATGAAATACTATTTTGGGTCGAGAACCCCATTTTATTCATGGACCGAGTGACATGCTGAGAGTGTTTGACTGAGTGAGGCTGAGGGCCAATGTTGTGAGGATGTTATGATATGAGAGAGGCCGAGTGTCTGAGAGTGATTGATGCCATGATTTGGCTTGTTTATAGTGCTTGGGTTGTAGGAGCCCCTCCGGAGTCTGTACACACCCCCAGTGAGCACATGTACCTACTGAGTGCGAGTGTCGAGTGATGAGTGATTGGGAGGCATGAGTGACAGTGAGGTTTCCCGCGGGGTTGATACTGAGTGATGGTGAGGTGCTAAGGGAAATTGTTACGGGTGATGATTATGGCCCGAGGGGCAGTTTTATGATGATATTTACTGAGTTTTGACTATGATTCACTTCATTTTTCAAACTGATATTACTGAGAGTTTTACTAAGAAATATTGAAAAATATACTTGTTTCAAAGGATTTTATGAAAAATGGTTTTCGAAATTTTGTATAATGTATTGAAACTTGATGTTTTATTGTTTTGTGGATTGGTGTTTTGTGCTGTGTGTTTCATATACTTCAGACTGTGATTTATTTTTATTACTACTGAGTTGGCGTACTCATCATTACTCCCTGTACCCCTGTGTGCAGATCCAGGTACTGGTTCGGAGCAGTAGTCATCCGAGTTTCGTTCACTGTCAGCTTTGAGATTTCGAGGTAGCTGTCCAGCGTCCGCAGCTTCTCCATTTCCCTTCCTTTATTAGTATTAGTATTTTATTCCTAGACATTGTTTATGACATTAGAAGATTTAGTTTTATTCTTAGATGCTCGTGACCGGTTGACTCCAGTCTTGGGGGATTAGTTTAGACTGTTGAATTATTTTATAATTGCTTAAAGACTTAGAGAAAAATGTTAATTGCTTATTTTGTTGATTATTATTGATTTTCGAATTATTATAATAGAACAAATGTGTAGTAATGTGATGGTTGGCTAGCCTAGTTCCACGATAGGCACCATCACGACCTGTTAGGATTTGGGGTCGTGACAAAGGATCTGTTCCGACCTCCATAAAAGGATGAGGAACTCCTTGGTCCTGAAATACTCTATCTTAGTGCAATTGGTGTACTTATGTATCTTGTTAATGCTAACAAAGGTGGTGCAGATCGTACTGGTTATGCAGATGCAGGTTATTTCTTTGATCCCCATAAACCTCGATCTCAAACCGGGTACGTGTTTATATGTGGAGGTACTGTCATATCATGGAGCTACACAAAGCAATCTATTGTTTCTACTTCGTCAAATCATGCTGAGATAATTGTTATTCATGAAGCAAGTAGAAAATGCGTATGGTTGAGATTAGTGATTCATTTTATTCAAGGAAAATATAGTTTGGAATGTGATAAAGGATCCACAATTTTATACGAAGATAATGATGCATGCATAGCCCAAATGAAGGGAGGATTTATAAAAAGAGATAGAACGAAGCACATTTCACCAAAATTATTCTACACACATGATCTTCATAAAAATGGTGACATTGATGTGCAACAAATCCATTTAAGTGACAATCCGGCAGATTTGTTCACTAAATCTTTGCCAACTTCAACATTTGAGAAGATGGTATACGAGATTGGAATACGGAGACTCAAATATCTGAAACAGGGTTTTCATCAGGGGGAGTGAAATACGCGCTGCACTCTTTTTTTCCTTATTAAGTTTTTTCCCATGAGGTTTTTCTTGTAAGGTTTTTAACGAGGCAGCTGGAAATGCGTATTACTAAATATGTGTACTCTTTTTTCTTCACTAGGATTTTTTCCACTGGTTTTTTCTAGTAAGGTTTTAACGAGGCACATTATCTTTAATGAACATCCAAGGGGGAGTGTTACGAAACTATTATTTGTGGATGTTCATTTATTACTCTGCTATAGATAATCTTTCTGAAGAAGATTATCCATTTAGTACTCTGTTGAAGTTTATCTACAAGCAACTGATGCAGGCAGGTTGCAAGCAACTCAATAAAATGATTTGCAGCAATTTCTTAATAGACAGGCAGGTTGCAAGCAGCTCATGCATACAACTTACAAGCAGCTGAAGAAAAGTCTCACAACTGCTTTCTGAAAAGCCTTGCAGTTGCTTTCTTTCTTCTATAAATATAAGAGTTTTCAGTTCATTACGTACATCAGTTTCCACTCTTTTTCATCTTTTTCTTTGTTTGTTTCTTCTGACAATTAAAACTCGCAATATAATTCACGTACTCCCATCAAAATAAAGAGGTGTCTTTGTACAATTATTTGATTCTAAATGTACAAATACGGTCATTAAGTAAGAAAAAAAGGCAATAATATTTGAGATACGTCCCTCTCCTTTTAGACAGCATATATCTTGGCAGTGTCATTCTTTTCCATGCCACAATATCCATTTGCATATTTCTCTTGTTGAAAAGAACAAATGGCAAAGTAACCTTTTCCAAAAGGAAAAGACTAAAGAGGAAGCTTCCTAATGACGTACTCGGGTAAGATTAAACGCATAATTAAAGTTTAATTTGACCTTTTACCTTTCCTACGCACTGAGATTCCTATATTTCCTAGTATTTTGGATGTGATTGTTACTTTAAAATAAATTCTTTCTCATTTTGTCAGTTACCACTGATGAGACAGTAAAATTTAGGCCCATATTATTCTCCTGAATTAGTAAAAAAAGGTTGGCTATAAAAGCACGGTTTTATTTTACTTAAGAGATGGGAGTTGCAATTTAATGCTAGTAGCAACTTCACTCGTCAAGGGTTTTTAATTCACCAAAATAAAATATGTATATGTAGAAAAGTATACTTTCTTATTTGAAAAATATTTAGGGTATGATTCATGTTGTTCTTTGCTTTGTAGGCAAGACATGGTTACATTTTTTGCCAAGTAGAACATGTGAGGACCCATAATTTATTAATCAAGGCCATGCCTTCACATGGGGATTCACCCCCCTTTTTTTGGGTTGAATTGATCTTCATATCTTTAGGTAGGTAAAGATAGAGAAAATGACAAAATTAGTCCATTATATTTGTAGATAGGTTCAAAATAATCCCTTAAATATTTTCATGAGTGGTTTTTGGTCCCTTAAGTTTGCAAAAAACAATTAAGTCAAATATTTAATAAATTTCGATTGTTAGATATAACAGAAACCGTCAAGAAAGGATTTAACACGAACTTACATTTGGTTTTTGAGGTGTAGTGTCTACTTGCTTAGAGGATTTATCAAATATATTTAAGGACCATTTGGACTATGCCACCAAATATACTTGATAATTTTGGAATTTTTCAAGGGACACGTGGCATCAATCAAGCTGTGTATTTGCCTAATGACTTACTCGGTAAGATATTTAAATTTGCCCTTTTATTTGATAGAGACTTTCCTACGTTTTTTTAACTTTTCGACGTATTGATATTCCTAGTACATATTGGACAATGTTTCGGATTTTCTCTCTCGTTGCTTGTCAGTTCCCACTTTGAGCCTGTGAAAAGCAGGCGTGTGCTAAGAGCCCGTTTGTACATAAGAATTTTTTTCTTTTTTTCCAATTTCCTTTTTATATTTGATCGAAATCAGTGTTTGTTCGTAAATTTTTTAATTTTTCACTTCAAGATGCATTTTTGAAATTTTTAAAAACTTCAAAAAGCTATTTTTCAAAATTTTCACTCAAATCACGAGTCAATTACTCAAATGGTCACTCAACTATCTCAAATTATGTTCTAAACTCACTTTTCTTTCGTTTGTAGCAACAAAGTTAGTGAACTATGCCTATTGCACTCAGAAGGTCACTCAACTAGATTTTTCAAAATTTGATTGCTAAGTACCTATTTTACCCTCTAAATTATAAATATTTATCTTCTTTTTATTTTTAAAACTTTTTAATATTATAATTTTTTTCTTTTAATTTATATTATGGACTTACCTATAGAATAAATAAATTTATTTATAAGTTAAAAAAATAAAAAGTATTTAAACATATATAATGTTGGAATAACAAAATAATGAGCATAGTAAAAAAAATTAATTAGAATAATTTTAGTATTAACAAAAAAAATTCAAAAATTTATATATATATATATATATATATATATATATATATATTATTTATTTATTTATGCGCGTAACAAAAATAATTATTCAAATAAAGGTATTCTATAATATACATTATATATTCTTGAATATTATGCTCAATTATATTATATATATTTCATGCACGATTAAACATAGCTTATTTTACCCTATAGATAGTCCCCCTGATTTTCGGTGACATAACTTTGTGAGTCGAAAGGTTGGTAGAAACATAGTAATATAATTAAGCATAATTTTCAAGAATATATAATGTATATTATAAAAATATCTTTATTTAAATAATTATTTTTATATTACGTGCATCGAATATATATTTACAACCTTTATTTTCTTTCATTATAAATAGTGTAAATAATTTTTTGTATATTTTTGTTAATACTAAAAATATTATTACTAACAAATTATTCTAATTAATTTTTTACTATGCTCATTATTTTGTTATTCCAGCATTATATATTCTTAAATACTTTTAGTTTTTTAATTTATAAATAATATTTATTTATTCTATAGATAAGTCATAATATAAATTAAAAAGGAAAAAAAATCATAATATTAAAAAGTTTAAAAATAAATAAAGAGAAGATAAATGTTTATAATTTAGAGGGTAAAATAGGTATTTGGCAATTCAAAATTTGGAAAATATAGCTGAGTGACCTTCTGAGTACAATATGCATAGTTCAGTGACTTTGTAGTTACAAATGAAAGAAAAGTGACTTTAGGAGATAATTTGAGATAGTTGAGTGACCATTTGAGTAATGGACTCCTCAAATTACTCACAAAACTTCAAAAACAACCCAAAGTTATATTGATGTCCAAACACAACTCTAAGTAGAAAAACAACTTTTTGGAGTTTTTCAAATTTTTGAAAATTTCCAAAATGCATCTTCAAGTGAAATTTAGAAAGTTTATGAACAAACGCTGATTTCGAAAAAAGTGAAATTTTTCAGGAAAAAAGGAAAAAAAAATTATGTCCAAACGGGCTGTTAAATTTCAAATATCATTTTCACTTGAATTTTTTCTCCTCAATTTTGGAATTTTACAATTCTTATGTCCAAACGCCCACTAAATTTAGCAGGGAACCGATAACTAAAACGAATTACTAGTATAAGTTTAATAGTAAATTTATAATTCGTAAACTTTAAATTCCAACTCAACCTCTTAAATGCAGTACCCTATTCTTCTGAACTACAACAACAATATACCATGTCATTTCCCACACAACGGGATCTCTGGAGGGTAATGTGTACTAGGGCTGTTCATTTGGATCGGATATCCGAAATCCGAACCGATCCATTCACTTTCGGATTTCGGATTTCGGATTGGACCGGATTTCGGATTGTGTTTATAAAAAATTCGGATTTCGGATCGGATTCGGATTGGTATATTTTAATCCGATCCGATCCGAAATCCGAAATTATTAGGCAATGTATAAATACTATACTTTAATTTCGGATAGTCAGTACTTTCTTTACATCTTCCTCCAAGTTATTACCTTTACAATTGCTAGAGTTAGCTATATTGGCGCCATAGTACTCTCATAATTGTATAAACATGAATTTTTCTTAATGCATTGCCTCTTTTACAAAGAAAATATACATATTAGTTTGCAACATTGAGGCATTTACGATCCGAAATCCGATCCGATCCAAACTTTAAAATCCGAATCCGATCCGATATAATTCGGATCGGATTCGGATTGCATTTTCTAGAATCCGAAATCCGAAATCCGAATCCGAAATGTGCTAAATCCGATCCAATCCGATCCGTGCACAGCCCTAATGTGTACGCAATCCTTATCTCTACATTGTGAGGATAGAGAAGTTGTTTCCAATAGACCCTCGTCTCCCTATTCTTCTGAACTAACTAATAAATTAATTAGAATTTTTGGCGTGCGGACAAAGTTTCACATGGTATTTGAAACTACATTAAGATGTAGGAATCTCTTATCTCCCGTTTGGCCCTAAAATTTTGGAGCTTTTCTCAAATTTTGTATTCAAAATTTGTTTGTTTATAGATTTTAGTCATTTTTTTCAAATCCCAAAAATATCTCTAGAGCAGTTTTTGAAATTTTCTACTCATAAAACTTCAAATTCTTTTTAAGTTAAAATGCATGTCCGTACACAATTTAAACTTTCAATTCAAAACCTCATATTTTCAAGTTTCAACCAAATCTATATCCAAATACTAGCTTAGCGTAAGGTCTTCTTAGAAAAATCGTACGAATTTAACCCAAAACGAACGGTATTATATTATGTTAAGAGCATCTTTGAGCTCGTTTACCCAATAAAATGAAGGTTAATTTTATCATTCTATAAGAGATTGAAATTGCATTTCAATATATAGAAGTAGCAACTTCACTCATAGTTAAGTAGTATATATAGAGCTCAATCTCGCCAAGGGTCTTCCCGATGTAGTAGCCTGTTTTTAAATTCATGATTCAAACCAAAAATTTAAAAGAAAAAAGAAAAAAGAATATTGTTTATCTCGAAATTCGAGTAATAATTAAACTTGTAATGTGGTTATAAGGTAATGTGATCTTATTCAGTGCCAATTGATAAATGACTGAAATAGATAAATGAATTAAACGATTGAAATGAATCAAATCAGTGTCGTTTGTAAGCTATCGACCTCGATTTGGAACGAGCTCGAGATCAAGCGTTAAGAATAACAAGAACAATAGGCAATTGTAAGCAAGTAAAAGAGTAGAGTATTATTATTTCTCAGTAACCGTGCATGTGATTCGTATGATGGTCCCTTAATAAATGAACATGGTTCCCTTTATATAGTGGGGGAATCCTAAACAAGGTCAAACTCTAATTTCGGAAAGTAGACACATGATTGATACCAATAACCGTATTCCCGCCAAGATTGGTGGTCGATTGCGGATATCTCGTTATTCCGTTACTTTGATGTCGATCTAGCATGATCTCGATCCTCAGTCTCCGTGTTCCTCGAGCTCGAGCTTGCTTCGATACGGACTTAATCTCGAAGCAGACCCTTGAGCCCATAAAATCGGGCGTGGTCAATTTTAATTGTATACAAACATATACTTTCTTATTTATAATGATAGCTTTCTCGTATTTAAAGAATACTAAATGTATGATTCATCTTGTTCATTTATGTATATGGACATAACCTTAAACAAGTGTGAACGGGATCCCATCCATCAATACGATTTTACACTTTAATTTTCCAAAGAATTAGATTGTACTTATGTCTCATTGTTGTAATGAGATAGTGAGTCGAATGCATTAACTTAAAAATCTTGAAAGGTAACAGATATTTTAACATTACAATAATTTATGTTATCATTGATATTAGAGGCGCATACAGAGTATAACGTATAGGTTTACAAGAAACTAAATAACTTTTACCTAAATATATTAAAATTCATTAAATATTTACAAATATTTATTGTAAAACTAAATTGTTATTGTATATTAACTTGATATCGCTATAAGAATCCATAAACTTAATCCTATATTTGCCTCCGATTGATGTGGTAGCCTAAAGTATTTGTTGTTCTTTTTCTTGGTTGTTTACCAGAAAGCTACCTAACTGATTCAACGTGGGTACCACGAACATGACATAATGAGTCCAGAATTAAGATGATAAGAATGTACCGAGTTTTTAAATACCATCTGATATCTGAATACTGAATTCATCAAATATCCAATTATAGCAAAACAAGATTAGATGCACTGACTAGAAAGTGACTCTTCCCATGATGTAGCTTTGTCAGGGATAAGCTTTGCCAAACCAAAAGTTTGTGAACATTTTTTTTCCTGTTGTTGGTAAATTTAATTTGAATTATAGGAAAGAGATCAGCTGGTACAAGGCCCAAGCCCCACCCCCACGTTCACGTCAGTGGCGGATGCAGGATTTCCGTCAAGGGGTTCAAAAAGAAAAAGGTTGAAAAAAAAATAGTAGCTAGTGAGAGTTGAACCTATAACTTTACAAAAGATTTGAACCCCATTGACCACTAAGCTACACTTTTGGGTTGTGCCAAGGGAATTCAAAACTTGATATATAGAGGTAAAAAATATATTGTGCCTTATATATAGTGTAATTTTTCGGCGAAGGCGGTACCCCTTCCGCCCCCCTAAATCCGCCCCTGGTTCATGTAGGGTCCGGGAAGGGCCGCTCCCCTAAGAGGTGTAATGTAGACAACCTACTATAATGCAAGCAATAGAGACTACTTCCGCGACTCGAACAAGTAACTCACAAGTCACGCTGGCATAACTTTACCATTACTCCAAGACTCATACTATCTTAAAGATCATAAGAAATAAAACAAAAGATGTAATGGTTTGTATTTTCGACTAGCAATCTATTCCCAATGGTATTCTTTTAGTATATTCTTTTGTTGATTTTTATGGATCCTCGTTTTGAGAATTCTCTGCCCTCTTGTCGTTTGGGCTCAAGACAGGAGTATGCATGAAGAAAGAGGAAAATATAAACAAGAACTAATTAGGCTGGACCACCATAGGTCACATATGACCATCATAATTTGTCAGTACTTCATAAACCCACTCCAAATGATTTCCACTTGTTAGTAAACTTTCAAGAAAAAAAGACAGCTCGGTGAACAAAACATTCTGCATTCACGCATGGTCCGAGGAAGGGCCACACCCCAAGGGGTGATGTAGACAGCCTACCCTAATGTAAGCATTAGCGGATGCTTTCACGTCTCAAATCCGTGACCTATAGGTCAAACAGAGATAACTTCATTGTTGCTCCAAAAACATTTACTATAACTCAAGGCAAACAAGAATATTTGGGTTGTAGAACAGATTATTTTCAGCTGGCAAATTTGGTTTGTGTTAGATCTCTCTAACCTGTCCCTGACTTCATTATCAATAGAACAAATTGCAGTATCTCATCCTCAACCACATCATTGCTACTCCTGCAATGGGGACCGAATAAGATCTACACAGTCGGCCCATATACTTCACCATGAGAAGATAATGTGATTACTTCTTTTTTTGTGTGGATAATAGAGGTTTCTAGGCCAGCTTGCCGGCATTTCGACTGTTCTGTTAGGCACATCCTACCTACTACCAGCACAAGTACGGAGGTATCGCATTTTCTATTTACTACAAAATGAAATGTCACAGATGTTGAATTTTAGACAACTTCAAGACACATTTGTAAACAACAACAACAAACAATAACAACCTAGTGGAATCCCATAAGTGCGGTTTCAGGAGGACAGTGTGTACGCAGGGCTTACCCCGTATCTTGGGAAGGTAGAGAGATTGTTCCGGCTCAAGAAAGATAAAAAAGAAACAGTAAAAACAAGTAATATCTCAAGACACATTTGTCATTACATAGAAAATAAGATCAGCAAGGACCCTTCCAAAAGTCATAAATAGCAACACATTCATGAAAAGACCAAGAAATCAGTACTGTTATACATGTCAATTAGCTATTGTACATCTGAAGGAAACAGGGAAACCAACATTGTTAGTAGTAAATATGATGACATTGAGAACAATTAATTTAACAAGAATTGGATCACTTTTTAGGGTGAATACTTTGCACAACAGCCTCAATCTCTTCCTTAACTCGTTCAAATACATTTGGTCCTTTAACTTCATCAACTGGGGTGCTCTCATCAATGTCATCATTAGTTCCGTGAGTTTCCTTGTCATGCTGAGGTTTTTTATCGTGGTGAATCATAGCCTCAATCTCTTCCTTTGCTCGCTCTATCAAATTTGGTGCTTTTACATCTTTTGCATCTGCCAATAGAGACATCAAATTGGCAATAAGAAACATAAAACATACCATTTCCTCCCTTGTTATCCCTTAAACAAGTTGCGTAGGTTGCACGGACTCTCTAAACAAGCTGCCGCACCCATGTCGGATCCTTCGGAAATACACTATTTTTGGAGGATCCGACACGCAACAACAACAACAACATACCCCGTAATATCCCACAGCATGGGCTGGATGATCTGACACGTACCCATCGATATTTTCAGAGAGTCCGAGCAACACAGGCAATTGCAAAAATCAGCATCAACATTGCGAGATTAGTAAAAAGATTCAATTTTTAAGCCAATCAATGTCCACATATATGCTCAAAATGGAACAATTTTGATTTCTCGGCATTAAAAGGAAATTCTATCCAGTATTTCATGAATATATTATATGGGGGATAGGTCGTGGGTAAATGAAAGAGACCCAAAAAGTGCAATCTATTTTCTTCAAATTATAAATCTGTCAGTATCTTAATTTGCAATATTTATTTTTCTCAGGCGACCCCAGTAATTAGTGAATAGGTAAGATAATAGGAAAAAGGAAATCATTACCAGCAGTAGAGGTTGGGGCTTCGTTTCTTCTAGATTCTGCCATGGGGAAGGCTCTGATCAGGTAATAGATGCCCTTTTGCAGGAGAAGAAAGACACCGAACAACTTGGGTTCGGCAAATGTGGATAGCACTAAATTACCGAAGTGAAAATAACGTGGGCTTCGGGCTATGCAAAGCCCGCTGCTTTGAGTTGGATTTTCAAGGGTGATTTGCACAAATAGCACACTTCGGGTGCCATTTTTTATTTTTTGACCTCGTTTGTTCATACGCTATACTTCAAGTTTAACAAGTGTTGGCCCTCGCTAGGGGTGGGCGTTCGGGCAGTTCGGATTGAATATGAAATTGCGGTTTAGATTTTTGGTTTTCGGATTGAGAAAATTACAATCCAAATAATTTCGGATTATTTAAGTTCGGTTTCAGATTAATCAGATTGGATTTTTCGGATTTTCGATTTTGGCTTTTAAGCCTATAAATTGAGCTTATAGAAAACGCTCGACATAAAAATAATCATTTAAATGAAGTAGAAAGATGGTAATCAAAAGATGCTTTAGTTATTGATATCTTCTCGACTCTATATAATGTCTCTGCAAGAAAAAAGGTCTCGAATATGCAATACATCACACTGATTCAAATTATACTATTATAAATTAAAAGATTAAATGAGAAATGTGACTTCAAATTCAATCTTCAGTCAACTTCGGTCTCGACTCTTCAGTGTTTACAAACGCACGTATGGTGTGACTATGTGGGTGAGTCGTGAGAGAAAAGAAAAACTCTATATTATATTTGATTTGGTAGAGAATTCCTTATTAGACTTAGTAATTTGTATTGAATACGGGCTAATGTTTAATAGGCATGATACTATTGGAAATTTAAATTTATTTGTATTAGGTATGTATATGGGTAATGTCGTAATGAGCTCATGTCTAATGGGTAAGGCTAAATATAAGGTAAAAAGATTTGGGATTTTCGGATATCCGAAATTTTGAAGTCCCAAATCCAAAATCTAGAATTTTTAAAAATAAAATCCGAACTCCAATCCATAATCCAAATCAAAAATCCAAACCAAAAATCCAGAAAGTTCGGATTTCGGTTCGGATTTCGGGTTTGCCCAAATTATGCTCGCCCCTAGCCCTCGCTTACCTCATGGGAAACACTTTTGACTTTTGACCATAAAGGATTGTTCATATGGTAATGGGGTCAAAAAATCAAGATCATCCATTTTTAAGGTCGTTAAATGTAATTTCCTGGATTTCCAAAGTAAGAGCTCAATAGAGAACATAATGGCATGGAATTTTATCTTCACTTTACTTTCCTGCTCTCTATGTCTCATATTATCAGCCATAGTTAATAAAGGTAGTTGTTTCAAATTATTTGTCATTTTAGAAGTTCAAGACAAAATTGATTATTTTTTGTTCTTTTTTACCCTTAATAATAATTGTTCTTGAAGGTGGAGATACACATAAATAGAATAAATATTCAACGAAGAAAGATTTTATCTTAAGACATAAATAAGGATAAAATAGTCTAATCCCTTTCCTCATTAATGTTTTTAAAGTGTTAAGGAACGTGTGAAAGAGAGACACGACGGGAGTTTTAGACAACGAGGCATAGAGATTTATGGGTTTAACTTTTGTGCATTGAAGTTTTCTAATTTGTTTTTTTCTGGTTAAGGTGGCCTAGCTATAACAGTAGGTACTATTCATAGTTATTCTAATTTGATATTATAGAAAATCAACTAAACAGTACTTCTATATAATAACCAGTTCAAAGGATTGATGTACATTGCCCGCACAACATCTCTTTTAAGAGAAGAGGTCAAGGAGCTAAGTGACTCCTGAACAGTCTTTTGCATCGCTAACACTGTCATTGTATATAAGTTCTTGTCCTTCTTTTGTCTTCACTTCAAATTTTCCTTTTGGGTACTACTGGACCATGAATGGGTAAAATCGAATTTTATTAAAAAGACAACCACCAAGGGTGATATGTTAGGGTCGTTCCCATTAATGGAAAAAGACATACTTCTGCGTCGAATAATAGACTACTCAAGAAGGATATTTGGTAGAGGGGAGAATATTCTTCACATGTCAATCTCAAGGACGTTTGATGGATTAAGAAAAGTATCTTCAATTAATACGTTATGATAGTCTAAACTACAATCAATTTGAACATGTCCTACGTAGTACGTACTGAATATGCTGTTAAACTATATAGGCTTTATCCAACTCTGGCAAAAAATAGGCTTGGGAAGGAGAAGTGGAACTGATAGTAGGAGACAAGTACTCCACTTTTATTCGATTTTTTGGGCACCTGGGTAGACTTTCTTCCACGAGAGCTCTTATTTCATTAGCTATTTGAAAGAAATAAAAAGGCGTCCTTGGTCTCTTTAACTTGAATCAAAAAGTCTTATCAAAATCCTAATTATGAGTAAGATAAAGGGGAGAGGATTCTAGGGCTGTGGTACTTACCAACACCTAAACTATGGGCCACATTAAGTTCAGTAAAAAAAAAAACTTTATTACAAATCATGCAAATTGTTAGGGAATCGAAACCAGCTTCAATGAATTTCTGCAAATTGTTAGGGGCAAAGCTGTACGGATCAAAAATTTGCATGATTTGTACAGCTTGTATTTGCTGTCACAACTTTAACTAATCAGCTGTCCGTAAAATGGCCTAAACTTGCCTTCTAGCCTTGATCCGTACAGCTTGCAAACCAAGCAACAAATATAGTTGCTAAGCTGTTATTCTTGATCGGCGCTTTGCAATACGTCGAGCAATGACTCTCCGACCTCCCTTTGTTGCTTTGCTGCTCAATGATTAAAACAAGTGTTAGTCAGAACTCAACAAATAGTGTAGACAATTAGATCTCCCTATAAAAAGTAGAGTGGACCATGAAAAATGAACTAGCTGCACAAATTAATGACGGAGCTGATCAGGTAAGCTAACCTAGGAGGCAACTAACAAGCTAATATTCATTGCCAGAATGAGAGCACGCCAGAGTCCTGGACTACATGTTAAGCCTAGCGGCACACAGGAAGTCCTTAACTCCCAACTCCTCTTTCATTTACCCTTGCATCTATTTGGAATTGTGGTAAAATAAAATACTCTGTCCATAACTTAAGATATGAATTCAGGGGAACGTACTGTATACGTTGTACGACTACTACAGTATCCAGAAGCATGAAGAGAAACAATGAGTGGTCTTGTTCATGTTCTTCCAGTAACTCAAAGACCCAAAGCTTAAATTGAACAATATAAGTGCAAAATGGTGCATAGTGCTACTCTCACTAGAATGTGGCCATTTGTCCAGCAGCTAAAGTGAGCAAGACAGAGAAACGTACCGAGCCAGGAAACCATGGGTCCTTTTGCGCTTGATGTTGCTGGGTTGGTAGGTTCTCTTAGGAAATAAAAGCATCCCACTCGACGTAGAATCATCAACTGCATGAAAATAAATGTCAGAACCATACAGTAGTTCATATCAAACCAGGTTAATTCCACGATTCTTTGTATTCAAGTCTCTGATGGTACAAATGAATACACATGAAATAACAAACAATACAAATTTAATTATAGTTATTTTTACAAAATGGTTCACACAACCAAACTGGTCGAAGGAAGGAGCAAGCAACTTATAGATATATATACTCCCTCCATCCCAAATTATGTGATGATATTTGATTGGGTATGGAGTTCAATCAAGAAAGAAAGACTATTGAAACTTGTGCTCTAAATCAAGCCAGACTTGTGGCTATAAATCATTTCATTAAGAATAAAATGAGAAATTTAAAGTTAAGTTATTTCTAATTTAGAAGGTGTCATTCTTTTTGGGACAGTTTAATAAGAAAAGAATTCACATAAAACGGGACAGAAGGAGTAACAAGTTTAAAATATGAGAGCTCCTTTTCCTTTCTAGTTTGAGAAAATTACTAAGCTAGCTTTCAAAGAAAACTAAAACTATTTATCTGTTTTCGTTGAAGAAGTTTTTGCTAGTGACTCTCTGTTTCTTTTGACAAAACATTAGTTAGTAATTTGACTTTTTAAGCATCATTAAAACGATAACACAGTGACGAAAGCCAAGCATATTCAGAAAAGGAAGAAATCAACCTAGCAATGTTCAAAAGTCTCAATCTTTTTCTAAATTCTGTAGCATGGAAAATGAATAAAAATTCCTCAAGTTATAAAATTAGTATATTGTAGGTCTAAGAGAGAAATTATTGCAAACCCACAAGGAGTTGAAACCCAAGCTTCAACCCGCACATAAACATGAATGGGTTGGACTATAAATCTGGTAAACTCGTCGAGTTTCAACCCACTAAAATTCAATTCAACACACCAACGTTTAGCTTATCCAGCTGTAATTTATCAAATGAAGTTATACTGGCAGCCTACTAAAGAAACTTCAAGAGCCGACTTTGAACGGTTTACCAACTCGTGATACAAACCACAGCCTTAGTTGGCTTGGTCAGGCATATTATCTTTGCCTATAGAAAAAAGGAAGAGCTTTTTCTTCTTCTGTGATCCAATTATAATGAACAACTCTACTCTAAAGTGCAAACCTAAAGAGAAGCAACAAGCTAGAATGCGGTCATTGCATTTAAACACAAGCAATTAGCACCCTAGAGTGTAAGGTATTTTCTAAATGCGCCTCCTTTTACAAAATTTCAGAATCAATCAATCAACTATGAGCCCATTCGGGTTAGCTGAATTTAAGTAGCTTGAGCTTAAATTATATAAACAAATAGCATCGTTTGGATAGAACTGCTACAACGGAAAGTATCCGAAACGAAATAAATAAATATTACACATACCTAAACTTTAATGCTACATACCAGCATTGCACAAAAGCGTAGTATAATTCAAATATAGAGAGAGGGAAAAGGAGATTTACCGTCGGGGAGGAAAAAAGGGAGAGAAGGGAGGCCAGTGGGATATAAGAAACCTTCGGAGGAAATCTTTTTGAACGAATCGACGTCGGATTGGGGCAACTGAAGAGGAATCGGAGACTGAGAGGAGAGAGATGGAAAAAGCCTAGAAGTGAGGGTCTGATTTGCAATTTCTGGTTTTTGAGCTGAGAATCTTAAGTTTTGATTCATCAAACGGCTTATCAGAGAAACGCCCGTCCGAATTAGGGTCTTCGACGAAGACGACGACATTTTCTCACACTTGATAGTTGATACAGAACAATGCTAAACCCTATTTCCTCCATTTTCCTTCTGAAAAGAACTTCTTGCCTGTATGGGCCGATTTTTTTCGTGGGCCATGGCTTCTAGACGTCAGTTTCTAACCCAATTAAGTTGGGCCTAAGTGCACTAATGGGTAAATAGCCACTTTGTGAGGGTGAAGAGTACACAAATAGCGGTTAAAATGGATGTTCTTGAATTTTTGTCCTGCTTGACTCGTGAGCAGAACTTCAAATTTAACAAGTGTTTCTCACTTGACCCATGGGCAACATTTTTAACTTTAACTTTGAAGTTCTCCCTATGGAGCAAACATGAGTCAAAAGTTAAAGACCGCGCCAAAAAGTGTCATATCTTTACAATTTTTTGACTTTTTGAACCACTAATCAAAGCTTTAGCCAACGTTTCAAAACAAATTAAACTTTAGCCACTTCTTAATACAGAAACATTATATGGACGATCATACCTCTAGACTAAAACACAGTGAATATTAACAAGCGGTTCAAGAGCTAATTTTTTCATAAATAGCTTATACAAGTAAGTTTAATAATTTCTTAGTGAAATTTTATACATCCTATGTATCAGCAGGGCGCAGCCACCACCACTTCATCAAATTTTTTTAATATGCATATATAGATAATAAGAAAAATAAAAATATTTGATATAAATATAAAAAATGATATAACTTGTTATAGTGATTTGTTGATTTGTTCACTTCTTCAAATGTTGACAATCGCTTACAAATCTTTCTGCTAACTTTTTTTTTTTGAAATAGATCTTCTCTAATAGATTATTGTATCATATTGTGCTGTTAGAGCTTAAGCATCGAAATAAATGGCAGATAGTGTCAGAAAACTACAACCAACCAAGAAGCCACAAAGAAGCTACTGGAGTATTTTCACATAAAGAAACTTCAGATTCAAGGGTCAATTGGTTTTTTGGCTCTTTATAAACTTATTTTTAGTTTTATGTCCTTGCTTCTTTTTTACACATGTGAGATTTATTTTTACACGTAGGAGATCTGCCATTTACACATGAAATCTAAAATAATTATTTGCTTAAATTCAAAATTGCAAAGGGCATGATGTACAAATAGCACCATAAGGCACCTCTACTTGACGCTAGTATAATTTTCCACTTTTAACTTTCAACTGCCAACACACACATTCAAAAGGAAACAAGAAAAGAAAATGTCAATTGTATATGTAGTGAGACTATTGAAAAAAATACCATTCTATTTAGGCATGGATGTATTATCACTGTTGTATTTGCAGAATAGCAGGTGAAGTACACAACAATCACAAAAATTTGTAGAATAGAACCCGAAGATGAGATGTCTAAAAGAACATTTAGATTTCCATCACTCGTTTAGTGTACAAGTATTTGCATAACAAAAATTAAAGTCTACTTCTTCTAACTCTTTGTGGAGTTTCTTCATCACATGAGGGTGCCCAAGTTGGAAAGAGCTACATTTTAAAGGGGGTAAAACCATAAAAGAGCAGACAGTAGAACATCTAGTCAGGTAATATAAAGCATTCCACTATATCTCATCTGGCTGTTTCTGTTTACAAAGGTAGAAGAGAATAACCTAACCATCCTGCCTAACCACACTTTGTCAATAAAGCAGCCTACAACACAACCTCGTGGTACCAAGCAAAAATATTGGCATTTCTGAATCAAAAGCTGATGGATTAGCTTCACTACAAAATTCAAAAGGATGAGGCAGTCGACAAAAGCAAATAAACGGTGTCGCCAATATAACCCCAGGTGGATTTTGCATAGATGACTGGAACAAATTCATTTAGAAATGTACAAAAAAGTTACTGATCAAGTGACTGGATGAATTTCACTGTTGAACTTCTAATGCAGTAGAAATCCACTCTGAAGCAGCTGCATGAACATCTGCTTCCACATGCATCACAAGAGAGATTGGAGTGACCGCTATCTGTTGAGCACATTAACATCAACTGATCAAGGCATATAAAGACACAGCAAATTCACTAGCACGAGATTGTCTAAACTGTAACATTACATATGATCACAAGGGCAGAGAACAAGCTAAGAAGCTCCAAAGCTCCCTCCCAGCACCATGTGGGAAAAAGACAATTATATCAAGGATTGGAGTAATAAACTTACAAAGCCATTTTCAAGAGCTCTATAATCTAAATCCTCATCCTCTTCTTCCTGCTTTTTTTCAAGTAACTGCAATACAAATAATCAATACGGTCATTCACTTAATATTAGAACCAACTGGTACCATGTAAAAAAGATATCGAGATGAGAAAAATCAGTAGAAGGAAACATGTGACGCTTGGCTGTGAGAACCACAACTTTGCAACATCTGAGGACATAAATATGACCGCCCGAATAGAAGAACAAGCATGCTCTATCGTCACAGAGACAGTGCAATAAGCATATATCTGAGAGCATCAAAATCACTTAACACATTCTGATACACAAGATCCCTCTTTTCCATTGACAGAGATTGATAAAGTTGAAAATTGCATTTTCACTATAAAAAAACAACCTGAAGATTCCTCTATTAGTTATCCAAGAAAGACAACTCGATATATTTCCATAGAGTTGGAAAATATTTCCTTACCTCCAATCTGAAATACTTGACTTTCTGGTTGGGATCAGATTTCCCTGCTACTCCAACAGATTCAACCTCCTCTAAATTCTTTTTCTGAGTGGCTAACCGGCGGGCGGCACCCTGAGAAAAATGAGAAGGTAGAGGTATGACTGACGAAGATATATACACTGCAAACCTTGACTGAGACAACTAAAAGAAACAGGGGCTGCATAGTGTTCCATAGACATGTCACAAATAACTGTATTTAGACCCATTTATGTGCATGTTGCTTTATTGCATACTGTAATGGAGTCTAAAGAGCCAATCAGATACTACTCAACACATTGGAAACTGGGAAATGAATCAGCTTTGAAGTTACTACCTCTTGCCTTGAGCTCTGGACACTATACTTTTTAAATATTCAACAGAATTTGTACTCCATATAAATTCCTTTCAGATATATGGATGAGGGATAGCTTAATTCTTGATCTTGTTTAACTTAAAGAGCAATATTATGCAATTTGGTTGTCACTAACTTAGAGGCCATGTCATACACTTGCTTTTAGCATCATAAATCATCGAGGTCACTACATGCCAGTAAAGGACCAGTTAAGCAAAATACTATGACATCGACTCACTGCTGCAGAAGCATCTCGGCCTAGTTGTGCGAGCTGTATTCCAAGGCTTTGCTGATTGGGCAGAAAACGTCCGGCAGCTGGATTCCTGTTTGCTGAAGTAGCTTGCCAGCAAAGCTTAGGGCTCCAGTGACTTTGCTTGGTCAATTTAAACCCCTGTCACGTAAAGGGACAAAAATAATCTCTCTGTATCCACATATATGAAGATATACAGCATGCTAATACAAACACAACTCTAAGCCCTGATACCGGAACGTGGTGACAAAAGGAACGAAGACGAAACTTTGGTTTTGCATCCCAACACCAATAGACTCACACAAACATCCTTCAGAATGTTTCAGAAATAGCCGTTTCAAATGGATGAATGCTTTTTTAACTGGTCTGATTAATGAACCACAAGTCCATATTCTTTATTATTTTCATTTGGAAGAAGCGGCCCAAGGATGAAAATAAAACAGACCTTGTTTGTCAGAGGAGATTTTGGAACTTCCACATGCAGCAAGCAACGTTTGGGAAAAGCTCCCTTCTCTATATCTCTAATGGCTGCATTTATCAACGGTAAACAAACACTTACAGCATCCTTGAAATCACTTTCTTGACTTTCATCATTCTTCCTAAAGTAGATTATGGGTATGCATTGTTAAGACCATCAAGAGTAATCAAAACTTCAGCAGTATACCATAAATGAAGGCAAATACCAGTCAAGTGATATCGATAAAGATGGGACACCATTGAACAATGACTCTCTTGCACCAGCTACAACACCTGAGTATAACCTGGAAACAGTGAAGTAATACAGATAATCAGAATATTCTAAGGAGATATTCCACTTGTGAGATTTCCCTAGGTTTGTTGTTCTTGTTGTATATAAAAGTAACAAATAAAAGAGCAAGAACGTGTTAATTCACAACTTTAATATGAGAAGTGGTAATCATAAAACAATTTCAAGCAAAAGAACTGTGATAAATTAGAGTTACTACTAAAAATGAACATGGTCAGTACTTAGTAGACAACAGGAAGGTCACACAAGAAATTTCTACTTACATATGATGGCCACAACTTGATCCCTTGTTGATTCCACTAATCACCTAAAAGTCCAAGCAGAAAGAAATAACAGAGGATACTCAGCGGGTAAGCAATACCAAACCCAAATATGAAATAGGATAACAGTATAACTGGAAGCATGTGAAAGAATACCAGCATAGGCTTGGACCAGGAAAATAGTGCCCCAGACAAGGCTAATGACACACAATCTACGGGAGTCCCTAATACCAGAACAAGTTCAAACGGCCTAACATGTTAGAGTTGAAATACTCTATAGTATATAGTTGCAAAATAGAAGTGTATTCCTATAAAGCTCGAGTAAAAATTGATATCAAACGTTTCAACAAAACAATGAACAAAATATATATACTTCTAAAACCAAAAGTAAGAGTGTGATACCAGAAACTTCATAAGCAATAGCACCATGAATCTCAGCCGAAGTAACCGCAATGGTTTCCTTCAAAGTAAAAGAGTGGCTTGCCGTTGATTTATCTCTACAACAGCATTTGGAATAAAAAATGCATTAACCATAAATCATTAAGGATTGTTTGGCATGAAAGCAAATTATACATTAAAACCTATTTGTGCAATCTAATAAAACTTTTACTATATCTATTAGAATGAAAAAACATAATCTGTGTGAACAAATACGTATTAAATGGAAACTTACGATTGAGGAGCGCAGACGTGAACATTGTAGAGGCCTTGACGAAGGAGAGCATCAACAAGATAGGTGAGGCCTGGGGATTCGATCCCATCACCATTTGTAACCAGAATTACAGGCTTTGTATTGTCAACCTCGCCAGCATCATCTGGAACCGAGCTGGAGGAAGCGGGTTCAGTGGAATTTTCATTGTTAGGCTGATTTTGGGGACCACCCTTTCTGCTGGAAAGGACTTCCTGAAGATTGGAAACTAGCCCAGGTGGCAGGAAGTTGTTTTTCGCACCAGAGGGTCTCATTGAGAGAGTGCGTGTCGGTGTGTGTGTGAGAGAGAGTTGCGTGATGCAGGAGTAGAAAGAAGGACGTGACGTGAAGAAGAGGAAAACGAGGGCAATGAAGCGCTAAAAAATGGATAGACCGGTTCCAACGGCGTTCTCAGGTGTAAAAGAGCGGTTATTCATTACAAGTGTAGCCTGAAGATGAGACAGAGTGGGAGAGTGGTCAATGGGAACAGCTTTAAAAAATGCGATTGAGTTAGTACTAGTGCTACAATTGTGGATAATTTGACACAATATTACTCCCTTCTATGCACGTTAAGTAATCAATCTATCTTGGGCACAGTAAATACAATTTTTTTTAAAAACTGCCATTAATTAAATATTGCAATATAATTTAATGTGAAAAGTAAAATACGTTTTAGGAATACGTACATAAGGGTCAGTTTAAAAAAATAAATTAAATTTTTTCTTAATTATATAAATGGACATTTATTTTGAACCAAAATAAAAAGATAAATTGGTCACTTATTATAAACCGGAGGGAGCAATCTTATAAATTATGATTTAATATATTATATATTATTTTAATAAATATTAGTTATTATTTTATTATTTAATATAGTGTACAAAAATATAGTAAATACTTAATACTATACATTTGCTAATATGACTTATTATTAACTTGTTGACATAATATTTTAATAGTACTTCTCTTTTAATATAATATAGATATGTATTTTCTAATCTTGGGAGTATTTGTAATTTTTTAAAACTTATGTTATACTGTCAAAATTCTTCAATTGTCTAAATTTATCAATAATTTTCTTGAGTGTTATTTACTTATATTTTTTTATTAATTAATTCAAAATAAAAATATCATAAAATTATCTCTTTCCGCCCTCTTTTCGTACATTCTTTTGTACTGTAATATTTGATTGATTTTCTTATTTTGTATTTTATCCATAATTTAGATAACTAGATTATAATTTTAAATTTATCAAATATATAAAGAGATAAGCCTTGTTTTTGTTTTTATACAAAAATCTACCAATATTTTTAATAATTATTAATTTGTGTTATATATATAAATATATAATATACTTATCGTTTGTATCACATCCTAACAGTATTTTTATATTTTCGTATTTTTTTTGTATAAAATTATGAGTTATATTTTATTAACTAAAGTTTTCTACATGAGAAATTTAATTAGTATATATATTTTTATTCTATCATTGAAATTCTTTTTTTTTTATTATTCTTCCTATTATTACTATATGTTTATTATGATTTTAGTTATTATGACCTTTATTATCATAAATCAAAAGACATTCTCAACTCAAATTAAGATAAGTCTTATCTTTGTATTTTATACTAAAATATTTTAATTAATATTTTTCAAGTGTTATTTTAAATTATAACTTTTAATCAGTGTCTGAGAATAATTCTTCAACCCATTTGTCGTAAAATCTATCAATATTTCATGAATGTCTTTTTAGTATTATATCTCATTAGTAATTAAGGACTTTTTAAAGTTTGGGTTTTAATTTCTTAATAACATATATTTAAATTAATTCTTCGTTATTTCTTCAAAAACTTTCATTATTGTATTTTGGTTTTTGGCTTAATATATTAAGATTTTAGTGCCGAGCTCACGATTGTATAGACAAGAATGTTAAGTGAATACAGCTAACATGCGCCGTTCATGGCTCGCCAGAAGAAGAAACATATTTCGGCGACGGTGGTGGTCACCACTCTGTCATCAACCAAAGAAGAATCATCGAGAGTAGTTACACCTAAAATGGAAGTCCCACAGAGCTTAGCCCCAATTCAAATAGGGCAATGGATGATGGGTATGTGTAGTGCTCCCACGATATTGCAAACATTAAATCGAGTTCAATCAGAGATCCCAGATAAGCAACTGGTGGAGGTAGTAGACCAACAACCTGACGCTCACAATGCGGCAAGGAAATTAACATCCTCTGCAAGTTCGAGTGCAGTCAAACCAACAACGGTGGATGTAGTCAGAGGTAATCGAGCTCAACACCTAGGTCAAGAGCTTAATTACTTTCCCCCAACTCTGAAAGACGGAAATAAAGTTGTTAAGCTTAGTGCAACTGCCATAGAAATGCAAAATAAAAAATGGAGGTCAGCCCTAATTGGCTATGTAATTGGGGGTAATCCTACATTTAAGGAAATGCTTAAATTTGTCTATGGGGTATGGAATACTGTTACAACTCCACAGGTCTATCTACATGATGAAGGGTACTTCATATTCAGATTTGAAGATGAAGAAGACAAACTGAAGATCATACAAAATGAGCCTTATACTTAAAATAGGCCTATGATTATGAAACAATGGGTGCCAAACTTCAAACTAGCTGAAGAACCTCTAAATGTAGTGCCTATATGGGTAGTGTTTCCAAACTTACCTATCCAGTATTGGGCAACAGAAAATCTGGGACGAATAGCTAGTTGCTTGGAGAAACCAATATGCACTATAAGCTAACAACAAATGAAGAAAGGATATCCTATGCCAGTGTACTCATTGAAATTGACGTGGCCCAGCCTCTCCCTGATTCAGTAACACTAGAGGAGTCTGATGGTAGATACTTTGTATAATTAATTGACTATGGTGGAAGCCAGATTATTGTCAGGAATGCTTGCAGACTGGTAGACATAAAACAAACTGCAAGGCACAAAGCAAAGCAGTTTCAGGAGTTAATGATCAACAACAGCCAAGAAGGCAGCAAAAGAAGGCCAAACAGCAATGGAAGGCCAAGCCTAGTACAGGTCCAGCTGTTGAAATTGATACTGAAGTTACTAGAAAACCAAGTGAAGGACTCAAGGAAAATAATCAAGTAGTAAACATTATGGAGGAGAAACAGAAAGTCCAAGGGAACAATAATAGAGGCAAGAAGAAGATGGAAGAAGCAAAAGGTAACATGTCAAGAACTTTGTTAGAAACCCGAAGATATTGAGCAATTCCTTCAACATAACAGATTCAGTGCGCTAAGGATACAACCTGAAAGAGCTAATGCTAGTATGGTAAAAGGGATACTAGTAACACAGATCCACCATGATCATCTGCTCATAGGGCTGAACAAGCCCTACAAGCAAAAGGAATTGAATCCTTTTTGCTTAAGAATAAAGTGGTACTGCTGGGATATCTAGAAACTAAAGTAAAACAGAAAAGAGCAGAAAAAATAAAAAGAAAGTTAGGAGCCGATTGGAAGATTCATGCTGATTATCTTGTCAGTAATACAGGTAGACTGTGGATTTGCTGGAAACCTAATAAGGTCTCAGTGAACATTCTAGTGTCACATATGCAACTAGTGCACTTCAAGGTCGAGGACAAAAAGTCACAATATTCTTGTAAGGTAACCTTTGTATATGGAATGAATACACAACAGAAAAGATAAGAGTTATGGAGACAATTGAAGCAGATTAATAACTCTAAGACAGAACCTTGGGTGGTGCTAGGGGGTTTTAATGCAATTATTTTTGTGCATGATAGAGTTAATGGGTTGCATGTGAAGCAATCAGAGATGGAAGATTTCCAAAACTGTATCCATGAAATTGGTTTTGTGATGACCCAAGGGGTCATTTTACGAATTTAGACTCCGTTCTAGATTTATTAGCCAAAAAAAGATTAACTTTAACTATCTCTATTTTCGTGCGCAGTCCGGGCGTGAAACCGGAAAGCTTCTATGTGAAAATATAGGAAATAATAATTTTTAGAATTAAAATTTTAGTTTTAGTTGACTTGAGTCAACATTTTGAGTAAACAGACTCGAATCTGTGTTTCGACGATCCCGGGAGGTCCGCAGTAAAATATGGGACCCGGGCGTATGCCCGAAAATAAATTCCGAGGTCCCAAGCCTTAGAAATCAATTTTTGAAAGAAATTATTTTGCTGGAATATTTATGAAATAAAGAAAAGAATTAATATTTAAAATCATTGGTATCGGGCCCGTATTTTGGTTCCGGAACCCGATACAGATTTGTTATGATATTTAGGTCTTGTCTGTGAAATTTGGTGAAAAACGGAGTTCGTTTGACGTGATTCGGACATCCGGTTGAAAAGTTATGAACTATAAGTGTTCTTGAGGAAAATAATGAGTTTTGAGATTTAATTCGTAGTTTTACATGTTATTTTCATGATTTGATCGCACGAGCAAGTCCGTATGATGATATTAGACTTGCGTGCATGTTTGGTTTAAAGCCCCGAGGGCTCGGGTGAGTTTCAAATAGGTTTGGGTTGTGTCGCGCTCGTTCTTTCTTAGATCTGTATCGTAATTACGGACCCGTAGCAAAAAGAAGCATCGAATTTGGACATCGTATGAGGGTTTTATGGGCATTTTACTAAGGTTGTCAGATTTTTCAAGTTAATTACGAAATTGACCCTAACGGTGTATTAAAAATCTACACTAATTGCAAATATTAAAGCCTACCTATCTCCTTCATTATAAGGCCAAATTGAGTGATTCAAAAGCTACTTGACTAGAATTTCACAAGAAATCCATTGGACACATAAAAATCAAGTTTCGGGATCGTTTGGAACGAAAAACGAGGCAGAATAGCTGGCAGAAAAATATATATATAACGGGCAGACTTCTTCTTCTTCAAATTTTCGAACCCCACAGCCCTAGGAACAAATTTGTTCACCAAATATCATCCCCAAGTCATAGGTAATCAATTCTAAACTATACTCTTTCAGTTACTCATTGTTTTTCATCACTTTTAAATCAAAAACTAAGAATTTTTATGGTAAAAATTGAGGGTTTGGGTAGAATTAGGGAATTTTATACAAATCGAATCTTTAACTCGAATTGAGGTCGGATTTCGAAACTAATTGTATATTTGGGTTCGTGGGTGAATGGGTAAACGTAATTTGGTCCGAACCCCGAGTTTAGACCAAGCAGGCCCGGGGTCGGGTTTTCACATTTTTTTAGAAAACTTAGGAAAAATTATATTTTTCAATAAATTTAGTTCCTTTAGTCTTAATTAATGATATTGAGTTAATTATGATTAGATTCGGGCAAGTTAGAGCAAGATTCTAAAGGAAAAGCTATAATTAAGTTGTGAGTGGCATGCAAAATTGAGGTAAGTGTTTGGTCTAACTTTGACTTGAGGGAATAAGAATCCCCACTTGTTTGCT
>ML268142.1:0-10558 GCA_005239495.1 Nicotiana undulata
TAAAGAAGAAGAAAGAGACCGATCCAGAAAGGTGGGTCGAGGGCCGAGCCTCGACTGTACATGCAAGTTTTTTAACTTTTCATTAAGTATTTTGATTTACTTTTATATAAAATTTGAAATACTAATTCAATGTAATTTTTCTTATAGGGTCGCTTCAAAGCTGGCGTGGAGGAATTCATACGCAGTCAGCCACCTAATGAGTCGGGCGAGGCAATCCAACTTTCGGACTAGGATGCTGCAAGAACACTTAGTTTTATATACTTAGTTTTCCTTGAGTACTTTTATATACTTTGAACTAGACAATAGAACCGATTTTCGAATGGGCTTGTAATAAACGTTAACTTAGTTTTGTTAGTTTAATGTGTTTTCTATTGAACTTTACTTTGTTGTTGTGTTGTTGTTGTTGGTTTTGTTGTTATTGTTGTTGTTGTTGCTTGTAATAGGGAATTTGGTATGCTGGCAGGTGGTGTAGCTGCTAAACCAGGCAGTTTCTGCCAAAATTATATCTAAAAAAGCGACCAACTTTTGTCGTTTTTTTATTTAAAAAATAATTTTCTGGGCAATAGCGACCAAGATTGGTCGCTAATTAACCCAGATTTTCAGAATAGCGACCAAGGTTGGTCGCTTATTTATAAAAAATATTAAAATCTTGACATAAGCGACCAATTTTAAAAAAATTACCTATAAAAAAATTAAAAAGAAGTCCAGATTTTAAAATATAATAATTTGGGTTAGACCAAAGTTGGTCGCTATATTTTGAATAATAATAAATAAATAAATAACGTAATTTATATATACAGACCAACTTTGGTCGCTAAATTTATATTATTAAAAATAATAAAGCGACCAAAGTTGGTCGCTATATTTTGAATAATAATAAATAAATAAATAACGTAATTTATATATACAGACCAACTTTGGTCGCTAAATTTATATTATTAAAAATAATAAAGCGACCAAAGTTGGTCGCTATATTTTGAATAATAATAAATAAATAAATAACGTAATTTATATATACAGACCAACTTTGGTCGCTAAATTTATATTATTAAAAATAATAAAGCGACCAAAGTTGGTTTTGATATTCGGAATGTTTGGTCCTTTTACGTTAGAGACCAAAGTTGGTCGCTAATTAGCGACCAACTTTGGTCTCTAATGTAAAGGGACCATCAAAATAGCGACCGACCTTGTTTGGACGCATTTTGGTCGCTTTTTTACTTTTAGCGACCAACTTTGGTCGCTTTTTGTGGTCGTTTTTTGCCGGATTTTTAGTAGTGATAAAAGTCAAGCTTTTTCAGAACCAAATTTTTATGTTATATTATAATATATGTTCTCTATAATAACACTTCGCACTAACAATCAAAAATATTCGAAACAAATGAAGTTATGACGTATGTTTGACGGAATATGTTAAACGCCATATCCTTGAATGAGAGCAAGGTTGCCTGCAACTTTTGGTTAATCCATTTTGGTCTATTTTAAAAAAGGATCCATGTTAGGTGAGTGATCACAAGCATATATTTAACTTAATACACGTCCACACACACGTGATTCCTATGCATCCTAGCTACTAATATATACTGGTGAGTGTTTATATGGGAATCAAAATTTACTTTCAGTTTTATTTTTATTAGATAGATGCAAAATAAGAAAGAAAATTTAATCTGAGTGTAGATAAATAGCTAGGTCCAACTTGTTCTTTTTAATTACTACAAATTACATTATCATTCATCATAAAAAGGGATTTATATGATTTTTTCTTGAACGGAATTGGTAAAAGTGCAACGATCAACAACTGTACTATCAGAGTTGTCTGTTATAAATCCAAAATATTAGAAAATATTAACAATAAAATAGGTATAAAATGACAAATTATCCATTGGTTTTTGAAACTGGACAAGTAAAATTAAAATCTATTTTTAGTATAGTAGACAAGTAAACTTGGACGGAAAAGGAGTACTTAATTTTCTCTTAACAATTTGAAATCATCATCATCATTAAGTATTAATGGTATTTAACTATATTGCTCAAATTTTTCAAAAATGACATACCATACTCGTGTCGGATCCTCTAAAATACATTACTTTTGAAGCATCATGTTAGGACCGAAATAATTAGGTGTCATGCGGGAGCTAATGAAGCAAATCTTGAACGACGATAAATCAGACGAAAAGAGAAATCTCTCAAAAGAGACACAAACATTTAACGTGGTTCGGCCAATTGACCTACGTCCACGCGGAGATGAGCAATCCACTATATAAAAAGAGAGTATAAAATATCGAGAGAACAACCTCACGAAGAGGCAAACACAAGTGATACACTACACTTTTCCCGTAAAATTCTCCCCATAAACACGACTCTCAAACCCCATATGGCTATATTGTGAATGTTACTGAACGAGAATGAATGATCCTCGATTTATGAAGTCCAACTTTTTTTCTACTAGAAAAAGGACTAATCAAACATGAGAGATTTATAAATTTTTTTACAAGAATGAAAACACAATTATAGTAAATACATTATACTTTTCTTCAACAAATATAAAAACCAAATTTGATAACAAAATCAGGACAACATCCAACAACCATCACCATAACAAACATAGTTTGCTCAGTAACGTACATATACGAGCAAGATTGTCATAATCTAGGGGCACTAAATTTGAGTAATCCAAAACCAAGAACCACATAAGAGTGACAAAATTGCAATTTCCGATCCAAAATTAAAGAGCCGAACCACAGAAACTGACACACTATATCTGAGAAGTAAAAACCGCTGAACGGTCATTTACATGCTTTTCAACCAAATCTCATTAATTGCTTCACTCAAACTTAAATTTACTAGTTTCTTCACTGCTAAATAGTAAAAAAAATTATCTACCGGTACTTATTTTAGTGTCATTAATGATCTCAACAACCTTTCCACGCACCCTCTTTCCCACCCATTTACTTACATAAAATCACCAAAATTTCACTCAAATTAATCCCAACACAAACTAAAAGATGGCTTACAATTTCATCAGTATTATTTTGGGTCAATTCTTCTTACTAATGACTACAATTTTGGCAGGAAAAGTTCCAGCAATTATAGTGTTTGGGGATTCCTCTGTTGATTCAGGCAATAACAACCAAATTTCCACTGTTTTAAAGAGCAATTTCGAGCCGTACGGCCGGGATTTTTACGATAAAAAACCAACTGGGAGGTTTTGCAATGGGCGAATTCCGCCGGATTTTATATCTGAGGCATTTGGATTGAGGCCATTTGTTCCAGCTTATTTGGATCCGGCATTTAATATATCTGATTTTGCAATGGGAGTTTGCTTTGCTTCTGCTGGTACTGGTTATGATAATGCCACTTCTGATGTGCTTGTAAGCTTCACTTTTTGCCCTTTATATGCTTTTTTATGATCAAAATTTACTCGTATTTGAACAATAGTCCTGGAAAAATTCTCTCGGTCTGACCTATAGGACACGGGTCGAGCCGTGAAAACAGACATTAATGTACGTATTATGGTAAGCTGTCTAGATCATACTCCTTAGGCAATGACGAAGCCACATGGTCACAAGGGCGGTCAATTGATCATCCTTTGTCGAAAAATTACACTGTGTATAAATAGGTAAAATATTACATTTTAGAGGTACATAACACATATTAAACACCCTTTGTCGGGATTTTTTTTTTAATTCTTTCAAATTTGAATAGCCTTGAGAACCTAGCTTCGCCACTGCCCTTAGGGTACGACCCTTCCTCGAACCCTATGTCAATACAAAATCCTTTATGCACCAAGATGCCCTTTTTAAAATTTACTTGTTTTCGGTATTTACACCAAATCAACAACGATGACAAAACTCTTTTATGTACTCATTTATCACTTAATAGGTAGTATATGTATTTTTACTTAATGTTTTAAAAGGCGGGGGCGTGAGGCGAGGCGTTTTACCTCTGACGAGGCGAGACGTAAGCCTCGAGACATGGGGCGTAAGTCCCACTGATCTTTAAATTTTACAAATTTCAGAATTTTTAAGATAGTATAAAATAAAAAATAGTTATAAAAATTACATTAAAATCACAAAATTATAACAAATAATCTATTTAAAACATTTATAAATTATAATTCAACTATGAATAATACAAAAATTATGACATATATCATAATATGCAAATTAGCTGCAACGCCGTTACAACTCAAACATAAAAAATAAAGTATTCGATGCGAATTTTTATTTGTATCTCTTAAGGAGTAATGAATCTTGAAAAAAATTTGATACTATAAATTGATGATTTTTTAAATACTCCTTTTATTTAATATGTTTTCTGTTTGAAAGAGAATTTATATAAAAATATAATTCACAATTTAAATATGATTCTCTAGCATCATTTATTTTTAAATTTCAACAAGTTAATAAAGTGACACATAATTCACCATACTATACCACGATAAGTAATTATTTATAAATAGTTACTAGCTAATGCTGGCCTATCATATTAATAAGTATTGTATCTCGTAAACTTGAAAAAAATAATATTTAGGAAAATAATTATAAAAAAATTATGGACTATTATATATTAAAGACATAACTAAAGTTAATACATAAATACTTTTTAAGTGAAAGATTTATTTCAAATTTACTATCATAGAAGTCTTAGTGGATAGAATACAATAATTTTTATTTTTATTATGTCATAAAATACTCTCAATTTAATGATTAATGATTGAGAAAAAAGTAATTTTGAATAGTCAACGATTTATTAAAGAAAAACTGAGGATTTACAAGGTTACTTACACACAATTGCATAAAGTTCTATTAGGCGAGCCCAATTTGCTGGGCGTTGGGCGTTGGGCGTGTCCGGGGCGTAAGCCCTGACGGCTGAGGCGTAAGTCTCTTGGAACTAAGCCCCACACATAAGCCCAGGGGCGTTTTACGTGTACTCCGCCCCGGGGCGAGCCCCAATTCTGCCTTTTAAAACAGAGTTTTTACTTAATGTAAAACTACTATTATAGTTAAATTACTTGATTTGATATAAATATTAAATGCGAAAAAAATAAGAATTCTATATTGGCATCAACTTGTTTTCTAGACTGATATACTGTTTTTGGTATTGACCGTCAGGTGGGATTGTAATGTTTATTCAAAGCGTAAAACGTGCTGCCTTTTGTTATATATGGAAATGGAAGGACAAATAGAGCCCATAATATAATTAACCTTTTCTCTTTGTTCTTCGTTTATTTTTTTTTTTTGGAAATGTATATTTCTAATCGCTCCTAAAAATAATAGCTACAAAATTGATATTTATATATATATATATATATATATATATATATATATATGTATTATATACATTGAATATACACACCTTATACATTTTTGGCTTGCGAGTGCAACGCCGACCGACCAATTTTATATTTTACCTTTTTTTCTCTTTGAATGAGTATATCATGAAATGGTTCTAGTGTTTTCAAGATCATTTTATGTTAGACTTAGATATATACTATTTGCTAAATTCCATTATGTATGTGCTCTTGATTTACTAAACTTATGTACATTAGGTTGAATATTAAGTAGTTGGGTGATAATTAAAAGCTTTCAAGGAAAAGAAGTTTCAAAGATTTCGAAACTCAATTCATTTATCTGCTTAAGTTTAGTAATAAAAATTACCTAAAATTGCTTGCGACTCTTCCAAAAGGAAATTAACACACCTCCTCACATTTGGATTACCTCTTAGGCCAAGCACGTTACAGAGTGAATTTCCTGATTTCGCCACTGAATGTCATAATGTGAATTAACCAACGGTCATTAGAAGTTACCCAATTAAGACGTGTTAAATTATATTGATAGTATAACAAAAATTATTTGCATGTATATAAGTTAAATCTTACAATTATTTTTCTTTGCAGGATGTGATACCTTTGTGGAAGGAAATAGAGTACTACAAGGAATATCAAAAGAAACTAAGAACATATGCAGGCAAAAAGAAAGCAAAATACATAATAGGAGAGGCATTATATTTAGTAAGCATAGGAACAAATGATTTTTTAGAAAATTACTACTCAATGCAAAGTAGACGTGCATCTCAATACACAGAAGATCAATTTCAGATTTTCCTTCTCAGACTTGCACAGAATTTTGTAAAACAAATATATCAAATGGGAGCAAGAAAAATTTCCTTAACTGGACTTCCTCCAATGGGATGTTTGCCTTTGGAAAGAGCAACAAATTATATAAGTGGAAATGGAGATGGATGCAATGAGAAATATAATAATGTGGCTAAGCATTTTAATGTGATGTTGGGTGGTTTAGTTCAGAAATTAAACAAAGAGCTTCCTGGGATTAGAGTGGTTTTTGCTGATGCTTATAATCTCTTGCTACATATGATTAGAAAACCTTCTTCTTATGGTAAGTTTTCTTTCTTTCCTATTTGGATCCTCTTTACATTTTTTCCTTCATTTTATTTTCTCTGAAAACATTTTTGGCCATCAATCTGAAATGCATCAAATAAATAGGGACAATGGAAGTGTAAGTTATTAATTAGGAGATGTGGGCAGCTCTAATAGTTGATAAGAGTACTATTATTTTATTCTTTTCCAATAATTCAAGTTGGCGAAATGAATTTCAAATATATAGTATTGGTAAAAGTTCTTCTACAAATTAATCGTTTTTTTCTCTATTTGTCAACTTAAAAGGTTCTAAAATAATTAATCTTTTCTATATCCATTTCATGCAACCAAGTTTTCTTCAATTTGTTGAAGAAAATCAATTTTTTCAATATGCATTTATCCATTTATTTAGTTTTGTCTCCTGACCGGTGTACATTTTGAAAAACAGGGTTTGAAGTGGCAGGTGTAGCATGTTGTGGCACAGGATTATTTGAGATGGGTTACTTGTGCGATAGTTTAAATCCATTGACATGCACGGATGCAAACAAGTACGTATTTTGGGACGCTTTTCATGTGACGGAGAAAACAAACCACATTATCTCTACTTTCTTGATGAAACATGTCTTTCCCCAATTTCAATAGTTGCAGTGTTGGATCATATCATGTGTTTTGTACATTTGATAGGAAATGCATTATAGTGTTACTTGCTTTTACTGGTTTATTTTGTAACTTGTGTGTCCATTCTTGGATAGTCTATCGAAAATCATTTTTCTACAAGATAAAGATTTACGTACACACTATTTTCTTCAAACCTTACTTGTAATATTACATTAAGTATGTTATTGTTATTGTTGTTGTATCGGTTTTTGGATGGAAGGTGAAAGAGCGTGGTACGGAGAAGTTGAAAAGAAAATATTTATTGTACTTTTTTGTAGTCATAAGGTCAAGGGTACATTTGATGGGAAATGCATTATCACTATTAAAAATCCGAGAAAAAACGACCAGCTAAAGCGACCAAAGTTGGTCGCTAAACAGTGAAAGAGCGACCAACAAGCGTCCAAACAGGCTTGGTCGCTTTTTCGTTGGTCCCTTTTCGTTAGAGACCAAGTTTGGTCGCTAAATAGCGACCAACTTTGGTCCCTAAGGTGAAAGGACCAAATATAACGGGTATCAACAAAAGCGACCAACATTGGTCGCTGTAATATTTTAATAATATAAATTTAGCGACCAAAGTTGGTAGCTAAATTTAAATTACGTTATTATTTATTTATTTATTATATAAAATATAGCGACCAACTTTGGTCTGTAAAATAAATTTAATTTATTAAAATCTGGACAATAGCGACCAAAGTTGGTCGCTTATGTATAAAAAAAAATTAATTTTTTTTTAATCCATAGCGACCAGAATTGGTCGCTAATGTTAACAATTTGAATTTTTTTTAATAAATTGGCGACCAACTTTGGTCACCAAATTGTAGAAAAAATGTTTTTTTTAAGAAAATAGCGACCAAAGTTGGTCGTTATTCTTGAAATCTGGGTTCAGTAGCGACCAACTTTGGTCGCTATATCCCAGGATTTTAATTTTTTTTTAATAGAATAGCGACCAAAGTTGGTCGCTTTTCTGGGTATTATTTTGGCAGAAACTGCCTATTTTGGCAGCTCCACCACCTGCCAGCATACCAAATCCTATTACAACAACAACAACAATAAGAACTACAACAACAACAACAACATTAAAACCAATATTAAAACCAACAAAATAAAGTTCAATAGAACTACAAAATTAAACTAACAAAATTAATAAGTTAACACTTATTACAAGGCCCTTCGAAAAAGAACCAAAGTTCTATTGTCTAGTTGAAAGTATACACAACTACTCAATGATTGTTTCATTCTACATCATTATCATCACCGTCTGATGAATCTTCATTATCAAGACGGTAATGAGAAGGGTCATTTTGTGGAGGACGAGAAGAACGACCACGGGGAGGACGGGAGGAACTACGACGGGGAGGACGGATGGAACGGTCATGTTCAAGGTGAGCCTCTGGCGATGACTCGCGAGACCGGGAAATCGGAAAAGGTCCAGAATCTAGGAGAGATTTGATCTGAGCTTGCATGCCAAGGTAATGAGCATCTCTAAGCTTCTCTCTTTCCTTGGACGCTTGTAGCTCGCTTGTGAGCTTTGCCACAGTCTCCCGCATAGAGGAGAGGCTCTCCCCGTCTAGTTGCTCGCCTTGCGAGGAAGTTCCTATTCCTTGCATTCCACAGTGATAGCGATGGAACTTCTTATTAGGAAGCCCGTATACCTTCCCATATTTTGCACCGCCAGCCGCCTGCCTCCATAGTCTTTCTGCATCCTCCTCTGAAATATGGATTGTCTCGCCCGACTCATTAGGTGGCTGACTGCGTATGAATTCCTCCACGTCAGCTGTGAAGCGATCCTATAAGAAAAATTATATTTAATTAGTACTTGAAAATTTATATAAGAGTAAATCAAAATACTTAATGAAAAGTGAAAACTTACATGTACAGTCGATGCTCGGCCCTTGACCCACCTTTCTGGATCAGTCTTTTCTTTCTTCTTGACAATATGAGTCTCCTTGAATAACTCATCTTGCTTCATTGGACGACCCAGCTTCTTTTCCTGAAAATTCATAAATTATAGTTAATAAACAGAATAGATATACTTTGAAAATTAAAATAAATGAATAAATTACGTACCAATCTTCTTTTTATAGTCCCTTGGCTGATCGCACCTCCAGTGTGCAAGGAGCCTCCCTTCTCGGATGCGCGAGCTTTCTTTCCTTTTTCGCTCTTCTTTAAGAACTCTGCGGTAAGCCACTGCCTTTGCAAATCCTCCCATAAATGGTCAAGCAACCATTCAGGCTTCTGGTTGTACAGTCTAGCGTTGGAGAAACTATGCGACAACCGCTTCCGAGCCTTAAGATTAAAATTTGCAGCCACCTCCGCGCTATAGCGGTGTTCCCATACACACTTGCTCTGTATTTCAAAAGTTAAATATTGTATGAAAATATCATAAATATAAATAATTATAAAGCTTAAAAGAAAATTTATACCTTAAATTCATTGAAAATTTGCTCCTTCAGCGAGAATGGGAATTCGCTCCAACTCTTATAAGGGGCATCATAAAGCTTTCTGGTGGCTTTGGTGATTAACCTCGTAGTAGTGTTACTCGAGAATAACCTGCAATTTAACAAAAAAAAACACATTAATATATTAGTACAAATTGTACAAAATAATAAACGTAAAAAAATCAAATTACTCTTACACATCACCCTCAGGGACTATGATGATCCTGCAATACTGATCACGATGCACCTCCTCGTCATCATCAACATCATCGTCGGAATCAGGTACATTAGATGCATGTGTGGAAGGTGTAGGGGGATCAGAGCTAGTATCTCGCAGGCGAAGGCCTGCAAGAGATGGAGTTGCTGATGAAGATAACTGTGATCCCTGTGACTGCGACATCGCGGGATCGACCAGAAGCGGCTGTGATACTGATGCCTGTGACCCCCCTGGCTGTGACACCCGTGGCTGTGACCCTAGTGGCTGTGACCGGGATGGATGTGAGCCATGTGCTCGAGAGGCAGCTGGACTGTATGATGGACGTACAGTCCTATGGCCCTGTGCTGAAACACCCGGTGTCTGCACAAAGATGTAGGGCTGGTGATGTTGTGGAGCCTCATAATATCCATCGGGTGGAGGGTAAGACATAGGCGGATATAATGGCAACTGTGAAGAGGGTGGAAAAGAGGGAGGATTATCTTCTACCCTCCTCTTTCCCTTCTTAGCCTTTCCTTTACCCCGAGAACCAGTAGGGTAATTGTTACCTCGACCCTTGCCTGTCATCTGCATAATACAATACATATATAGATTGAAACATATAATAAAATAGCTATAAAATGAGAGTTATTAAAGAAACCAACTTTTTAAAGCTCATCGACGTATTGTTCCTCGTCGGAGAATTCTTCTTCCGAACTAGTTTGAGCTTCATCAGTTGATTCTTCTTCCTCATTTTCTATAATTGTTACTTCATCTATGTCAACTTCTTCCAATATTTGTGTAGGATGTTCCAAATCAGTTTCTAAAAGTTCGTCCACTATTTGGTGAACACTGGAGATATCGTTTTGATAAGCAACATCTAACACATTCTCG
>ML268147.1:0-18643 GCA_005239495.1 Nicotiana undulata
GATCTCAAGTCAATCTTGGAGAACACACGCGCACCCTGAAGCTGATCAAATAAATCATCAATAAGAGGCAGGGGATACTTATTCTTGATAGTTACCTTGTTCAGCTGGCGATAGTCAATACACACACGCAATGACCCATCTTTCTTTTTCACGAAAAGCACAGGAGCACCCCAAGGCGACACACTAGGCCTGATGAAACCCTTGGCCAATAACTCCTCTAGCTGCNTAGGCTTTGTATCTGGTGCTAGATCAATTCAGAAATCGATATCCCGGTCTAGAGGCATGCTTGGAAGATCTGAGGGAAACACATCCGAAAACTCACGGACGACAAGTATTGAATCAACAGTAGGGGACTCGACGGTAATGTCCCTCACATAAGCAAGATAGGCTAGACACCCTTTCTGGACCATGTGTCGAGCCTTTATGAAAGAAATAACTCGGCTGAAAGCACTAACTGAAGCACCTCTCCACTCTAGCCTCGGCGACTCGGGCATGGCTAATGTAACGGTCTTGGCATAACAATCCAAGACGGCATGATGAGGGGATAACCAATCCATGCCCAAAATAACCTCGAAATCAACCATATCGAGCAATAATAGGTCGGCTCTGGTCTCAAAATCACAGAGAGTAACCACACAAGCCCGATAGACCCGGTCTACCACCACAGAGTCGCCCACAAGAGTGGACACATACAAAGGAAATCCCAAGGACTCACACACAATATCCAGAGAATGAGCAAATAAANAATAGTACCTGTAATCACTGCATCTGAGGCTATTGCGTCTCCCCTGGTAGGGATGGCATAGAAACGTGCTGGGGCGCCTGATGGCTGAGCTCCCCCGGATCGAACTAGAGCTGAATGACCTCTACCCGGCTGGCCTCCCCCTCTGGGACGGCCCCTGCCAATCTGACCTCCACCCCTCGGTGGTCGAGCTGCTGGTGTTGGGACCCTTAGCTGATGGCTCTGCTGCACTGCCTTGCCCTTATAATGGGGGCAAACTCTCCTTATGTGGCTCAGGTCTCCACACTCATAACACCTCACCCTGGACATATCCTGCTGACCCGAGGACTGAGAACCCTGAATGGCTGGAGTGACATCCAGCATGGCACTGAATTGTCGCCTGACTGGAGCCACCCTGGCAGATACTGAAGGTGCTGTATAGGAAGACCGACTGGACTGACCGCTAGCAAACTGACCCCTGACCCTGCTTGATGTACCTCTGAAGTCCCCGGTGAATCTAGCTCTCTTGTCATGCTGTCCCTGCTGCCCTGACTGGCCCTGACTCCTATCCCTGACACGATAGCCCTCTATACGACGAGCTATTTCAACCACTGTCTGAAATGGAGTGCCCATCTCCACCTCTCTGGCTAAAGAAGTCTTGATGCCAGGATTCAAACCTGCTACAAACTGACGAACTCTCTCTCTGTCTGTAGGTAGTATCATGATGGCATAACGAGACAGCTCTGAAAATCTGGCCTCATAATCTGTCAATGACAAGTGTCCCTGCTCCAATCTCTCGAACTTAGCCCGCAAATCTTCCCTATCAGATGGAGGAATGTATCTATCCAGGAATATCTGGGAGAACTGATCACAAGTGACTGGCGGAGAAACGGCTGGCCTGCCCAGCAAATACGACTGCCACCACCGACGAGCTCTGCCCTGAAACTAGAAGGAAGTGAAATCAACTCTGTGAGACTCCAATATACCCATGTTGTGCAGTCTTTCCCTGCACCTCTCTAGAAAGTCCTGGACATCCTCTCCCTGCTCACCCTCGAAGACCGGAGGGTATAGCTGCGTACATCTACCCAATAACTTATGCTGATCCCCTCTCGGAACTGGCCTGGATCCTGATGCCTCTAACCCAGACTGAGCCCTAACAACCGGCGGAATATCTGGAGTATGATGTGGTCCTGTAGTCTGAGTTGTAGGGGTCTAAACTCCCCCTCCTGCCTGAGAGGTGGAAGGATCCGATGGAAGGATGCCTGCATGTGACATCGTGTCCATGAATCTCAGCATGCATCCCATGACCTTATGGAAGCCTGATGCCGTCATAAAGTCCACTGGAGGTTGTGCTACCGGAGGCAGCTCCTCCTGCTCATCAATGTACTGATCATCCACTGGTGCAACTGGTGTAGCTCTGGGACGCCCTCGCTCCCTCCTACCAGCAGGAGCCCTACCCCGGGTGCCTCGACCTCGTCCTCGAGCGGCAGGGGTAGCAGCCTCCCCTGAATCGGGATCATGAAAAGTACGCGTTCTCACCATCTGAGAGAGAATAGAAGAACAAATTGAGTATAAGGCCAACTGCACGATAGATTCTGAACAAAAGGAGTTTCCTAACACTCTATAGCCTCCCGAAGATAAGTACAGACGTCTCCGTACCGATCCGCAGGACTCTACTGAGTTTGCCCGTGACTTGTGAGACTATGTGAACCTAAGCGCTCTGATACCAAGCTGTCATGACCCAAAACCGGTTCAGGTCGTGATGGCACCTAACGACGAGGTTAGGCAAGCCAACGTACAACTATAACAATAAAAGTGCAGAATATAATCAACGGTATGGGGTAAGGCCGTAGAAACAAGCTGAGCCACAACTAGGCCCAATATATACAACCCCAAATTACCAACATAACTACAACAAGTGTGTGCCAGGACTAGTGTCATAGTGTCAACGGGCGGATACATAGATACAGCAACTGAAATATATATATACAAAAATACAAGTCGCAGTCTGAAACAAAAGATTGAGCAAAATTAAACTAGAAGGCTCCAGAGGTGCTGTAAGGATGACGCCAAGAAGACAACTCACCATATGGAGTGACACCGCGATCAGTATCTATCAGCAGAGGGACGGACTTCAACACCTGCACAATCAAGTGCAGAAAAAGAAAGAAAGTGCGGCATGAGTACATATAATCAAATATGTACCCAGTGAGTATCCCGTCTAAACTCGTAAAGAGTAGTGACGAGAGGTAGAATACATACTCACTAAGGTCCAATACATATATAAATAAATAAGGTACATGCTGAGTAATAAATCATGTGAGGAGGTACTTCAAGTATAATGACATGTAATCAACAAACAAGTAACTGACCTCAAACATAACCTTCCTTAGTAAGCTGATCGTATGTTTCACTTGTTTTCGTTCATTAACTGAAATGTCTTATCTTTATTCTCAATTGTTCATTTCTCAGTACTCAGTATTGTTTCTCAACTCACCATCGTACGATCCCAACTCAATGCAAATGTTTATGAATGTCAATGTGTATCGTATGTTTCACTTGTTTTCTTTCATTAAGTGAAATGTCTTATCTTTATTCTCAATTGTTCATTTTCCAGTACTCAGTATTGTTTTTCAACTCACCATCGTACGATCCCAACTCAATGCAAATGCTGATGAATGCAAATGTGTGTGTGTATATATGTATATATATATATATATATATATATATATATATATATATACGGGGTTTCATACCCTCAGGACAGGATTTAAAGAACATTACTTACCTCGAAACTAGCCCGAAATTATTCCGCGATGCGCTTGCCTCTAGAATCAACCTCTGAAGGCTCCAAATCTACCAAGTTTAGATTTTTATCATCAATATGTGCTTAACGAACAATTTCCAATCGAAAGATATCAAATTTACTCAAAAATCCGAAACCGCGCAAAACCCGAACCCCGGGCCCCCGTCCCGAAACTAAGAAATTTTTACAGAAAAGTGTTCTTCATATTCTCACTATTCCGTACATATAAAGAACACCAAAATCGGAGTTCGTTTGTCCCCTCACATCGACTCTTGAAGGTCTCATAATCTCATGCCCCAAAATCCTACTTTTCTACTGTTTTTCATGAATTAAAAGCTAGGATTATGGTCTAAAATCACCCATAAACGAGTTTTAATAATCAATTTACTTACCTCTGTGATACCCACTGATTTTCTCCTTCAAAAATCACCCAAAAAGCTTTCATCCGCTCAACAATGGTGTAAAATAAGGTCTAGGTCGCGAAAGGGTTTTTAATTAACTGCCCAGGTATTTATTCTCTGCGATCGCAGCCTTGGCCCTGCGATCGCACTGACCAATTCCCCCAGACCTTCACGATCGCAGCACTGTGCACGCGATCGCACTGTGCATTTTCCAGCCAACCCCACGCGCTCCAACTTCCTCTACGCGATCGCAGCTTAACCCACGCGATCGCGCTGCCTTGGGCTCCCCCTACTCTGCGATCGCATACTAACCTTCGCAATCGCACAGAACAAAATGTGACTGCCCCCAATTAGCTCTCCGCAATCGCATCAATTCTCTTTCGATCGTAGTGAAGGAATTTCTGCTGTGCAAAAACCAGAAAAACCAGCAGTGCTTTTAAGTCCAAATGAGTCCGTTAATAACCCGAAATCAATCCCGAGCCCCTCGAGACCCCAACCAAATATACCAACACATCCCATAACATCATTCAAACTTAGTTGCACTCTCAAAACACCAAAACTAATATCAAAACACCAAAATTACATCAGATTCAAGCCTAAGAACTTTGAAATTTCTAAAATTCACCAATGATGCTGAAACTATCCAAATCAACTCCGTTTGACCTAAAATTTGGCAGACAAGTCCAAAATGACATTACGAACATGTTCCAACTGTCGGAATTCCATTCCGAGCCCGATAGCTTATTTTCCACTGCCGGTCGGAATCGTCAAAAACTAACTTCCACCAATTCAAGCCTAACTCTACACCGGACCTCATAAAATTATTATGAACACACTCCTAAGTCCCAAATCAACTAACGAAGCTATCCGAGCCATAAAATTCGCATTCCAAGGTGGTTTACCAATAAGTAAACTCTTAGTTGACTTTTCCAATTTTAAGGCTATTTTTAACGGCTAATTGACTTAACTCTCACTACAACCATTCGATTTCAAGCCTATCAACTCTAATAAATCAAATACAGTATAACCAATCTATAACAAGTTAATAACAACAATTATAATGCAGGTTTTACGTAATGACAGACCGGGTCGTTACAATAATAGTATAGATTTTATATGCTTTCCTCTTGTCACGACCTGAATCCTAATTCAGGTCGCGATGGCGCCCAATAACGGGGTTAGGCAAGCCTATATGAAACACACTAGATGTTACCCTTCCCCTTTCTGGTCAACAATTTAATAACTACCAATTTTAAATGGATAAAACACAATAATGATAAATTATATGAAATAGAACCACAGGTGCAGAGCACGTCGCATAACATATACACAGCCAAAACCCAAAATAATAACTGTGTGTGTGTGCCAGAAACTAGTGTCACGAGTGCCACGGGCAACTACTGAATATACAATAACTGAAATATATATATACACAGCCTCAGTCTGAACAAAGATAGAGGAAATATGACAAGGAAACTCCAAGGTGCTGCCAGGAAGTTGCCAAGAAGGACAGCTCACCGTGAAGTATAGACACTCCGTCAATATCTAGCACTGGACTGATAATCTGACGGACCAGCCTCCGGACCTGCACAATCAAGTGCAGAAAGAAAGGAAAGTGCAGCATGAGTACATACATAAATATGTACCAAGTGAGTATCCCGTCTAATCTCGAAGAAGTAGTGACGAGAGGTCGACTCGATACTCACTAAGGTCCAACAGTAATAAAGTAAGCAGGATGTAAGGAAACCTGTAGGCAAGTAAAACAAATGATCAAGTACATCAATATCCAGCATCAAATAACAATCTCAAATAAACAAGTTTGGTATCCGCCGTGGCGTACAACCCTCTCCCATATGGTACTCACTCACATCGCTCCGTCGTGGCGTACGACCCGATCCCATCCTGTAAATCTTCGCCGTGGCGTACGGCTCGATCCCACCCTGTAGTCTCAATCTTCGGCGTGGCGTACGGCTTGATCCCACCCTGTAGTCTTCGCCGTGGTGTACGGCCCGATCCCATAATATACTCTCTCATCACTCTGTCGTGGCGTACGGCCCGATCCCATAATATAATCAATCATCACTCTGTCGTGGCGTACGTCCCGATCCCATAATATAATCAATCATCACTCTGTCGTGGCGTACGACCCGATCCCATAATATAATCACTCGTCACTCTGGCGTGGCGTACGGCCCGATCCCATCCCGTGATTCTATTGTCAAACTTAATTCAAGCCAAGTATCACAACGTTCAAAGACAACAATACCAATCACACAAGTATACAAGTCATATTTATGCTACAACAGGAAAGAAACAATGAACATGTTGTGTCCTAACTACCCGGACGAAGCAATAATAGCCACTACGTATGGACTCTCGTCACTCGGTGTGTACGTATCCCCCAAACAAGTTCACATAGCAATTAAGGTTGCCTAGAGGGACAATTCCCCCTTACAAGGTTAGAAAAAAGACTCACCTTGACGAAGCACTCATCGGACCAAAGACCAGGTCAAGAATGCGCCCAAAGCTCCGAAACTACCCTCGACGATCACAACTAGCCAAACATAGCATGATTGAATCAATTTATGCTCCAAGAATAAGAATTAACAAGAAATTCCAAAATATAGTATTCTTGAAGGTTTTTGAAATTTCGACCTCGGGCCCACGCGTTCGGATTTTTAAAATTCTCGAAGGAATGAATTACCTGAAGCCTAAGGATCGTAATTACATAATTTATTTAGGAATTCATGGCTAAAAAAGGGATAATTCACTAAGTATCAAAGCCCTAGAATTTTCTACCCAATTTTCCCATGATTTGATATTTTAATAGGTAACCTAGTTGGATTTCCATAATTAATCCATGAATTTAGAGAGGAAATTACACTAACCTTGAGGATCTTGACTTTGGACAGCTTTTCCCTAGCTTTAAGGAACTTTAATAGAGGTTGGGTATTGAAAATGAAGAAGAAAACCCGTAATTGGGCATTTAAGTACTGCCCAAAAAATTCTTAAGTGCGATCGCGAAGGGCAACTGGACAGACCTCTGCGATCGCATCAGAGGTCCTGCGATCGTGAAGACCATTTGGTCAGACCTCTGCGATCGCAGCAGAAGTCCTACTATCGCGATGAACAATTTCAGCCGGCCCACTTGCGACTCAATGCGATCACGTAAAAGGGCTGCGATCGCGAAGCTTTGGGGCCCGGACCTATGCGATCGCAAGGAGAAGGCTGCGATCGTAGAGAACAATCAGCAGCCCAGCAAAACCCTTTTCCGCGATCGCAACCCACCTTCTGCGATCGCAGAGAAGGAAACCAGATAGAGAAATTTCTGGTTTTTCAAACTTAGCTCCTGGGGGTCTAAAACACGCCCGAGCCCCTCGGGACCCCATCCAAAAGCACCGGCAAGTCTATATTCATGATACGGACTCGCTCGAACTTCCGGAACATGAAAAGCAACAACAGAACTCAAAATTCAATCCCAAAACCAAATTATTCAAACTTCAGAACTTAAGAATTCTAGAACTCATTACATTGCGTCGAACGGGTCTATACTACTCGGAATGACCCCAAATTTTTCAAACAAGTCATAAATGACTATACGGAACTATTGCCGGTCCCGGAATTCCATTCGGACTTCGATAGCATGAAGACCCGTTCCCGGCCAAATTCTAAGCTTAAGGAAATCCTGATTTCAATTTCGAGCGACGAAACGCTCCCGGGTCATCAGAAACCTGAGCCGAACATACGCCAACTCCAATATCATCATACGGATCTACTGGAGCTGTCAGAACTCGATTCCGAGGTCGTTTGCTCAAAATGTTGACCAAAGTCAAACTTGGCCAAATAGGCCAACCTTAAGGAACCAAGTGTTCCTAAACCATCCAATTCATTCCAAAATCCCGAATCACACGCTCCCGCGAGTCATAAAGCACGAATAGCCGCTATGGAAGGTTTCATTTAAGGAAACGGGACCCTAATATGCAAAAAATCCGGCCGGATCGTTACATTCTCCCACTCTTAAACAAACGTTCGTCCTCGAACGGGACTAGAATCGTACCTGGAGTGCTGAATAGCTGTGGATATCTGCTCCGCATATCCTGATCGGAATCCCAAGTCGCCTCCTCAACTGGTTGGCCCCTCCACTGGACCTTAACCGCATAAACTATCTTAGACCTCAACTGGCGGTCCTGCCTATCAATAATGGCAACTGGCTCCTCCTCGTAGCCCAACTTCTCATCTAACTGGATGGTGATGTAATCAACCACGTGCGAGAAGTCGGCGTGATACCTCCGAAGCATGGATACGTTAAATACTGGGTGAACTCCTGATAAGGCTGGAGGCAAAGCAAGCTCATAAGCAACCTCTCCAACCCACTCCAGCACCTCGAAAAGACCTATAAACCTGGGGCTCAGCTTGCCTTTCTTCCCAAATCTCATAATGCCCTTCATCGGCGAAACCTTCAACACAACCTTATCTCCCTCCATGAATGCTACATCACGTGCCTGTTGATCTGCGTAGCTCTTCTGCCTAGACTGTGCTGTACTGAGCCTTTCCTGAATAATCTTCACCTTTTCCAAGGCATCTCTCACCAGATCTGAACCATATAGCTTGGCCTTGCCAGGCTCAAACCACCCAATCGGAGAACGACATCGCCGACCATATAAAGCCTCGAATGGAGCCATCTCGACGCTGGACTGATAACTATTATTGTATGCAAACTACGCTAAAGGCAAGAACTTATCCCACTAAACCCCGAAATCAATCACACAGGCCCTGAGCATATCTTCCAGAATCTGAACCGTACGCTCTGACTGTCCATCACTCTGAGGGTGAAATGTTGAACTGAGGTCTATCTGAGTACCCATCTCGCTGTGCAAGGCTCTCCAGAAGTGCGAAGTAAACTGAGGATCCCGGTCTGAACACCGGCACACCATGCAACCGGACTATCTCACAAAGGTAAATCCGAGCCAGCCTCTCTGTAGTGTAAGTAGTAACCACATGAATAAAATGTGCCAATTTGGTCAGTCTGTCCACAATGACCCAAACCGCGTCAACCTTTCGCAAAGTCCGAGGCAACCCAACCACGAAGTCCATAGTGATACGCTCCCATTTCCACTGAGGAATGGGCATCTGCTGAAACAAGCCTCATGGCCGCTGATGCTCGTACTTAACTTGTTGACAATTAAGACACCTTTCCACATACTGAACAATGTCCTTCTTCATCCGCCTCCACCGGTAGTGCTTCTTCAAATCACGGTACATCTTCGTATCTCCTGGGTGAATATAATACCAAGAACTGTGAGCCTCTGCTAGAATCCTCTCCCTCAGACCATCAACATTAGGAACACACAATCGGCCCTGGACTCGCAGAACACCATCCTCGCCTAAAGTAATCTCCTTGGCCTTGCCCTGGACCACTGTATCCCTAAGCTATGCTAGGCGTGGATCATCAAGTTGTCGAGCCATGATCTCTCCCAATAATGAAGACTGAGCAACCATATGAGCCAAAACTCGACGAGACTCTGAAAGGTCCAATCTCACCAATCGATTGGCCAAGGACTGAATTTCCAAGGCTAAATGTCTCTCCTCGGCTGCAATGTAGTCCAAACTACCCATACTAGCTGCCCGCCTGCTCAAAGCATCCGCCACTACATTCGCCTTGCCCGGATGATACAAAATAGTGATATCATAGTCCTTCAATAACTCAAGCCACATCCGCTGCCTCAAATTAAGTTCCCTCTGCTTAAGCAAGTACTGCAGGCTGCGGTGGTCAGTATAGACCTCACAAGATACACCATATAGATAATGCCGCCATATATTCAAAGCATGAACAATCGCCGCCAACTCCAAATCGTGCACATGGTAATTCTTTTCTTGAACCTTCAGTTGGCGCGAAACATAAGCAATAACCCTGCCATCCTGCATCAACACACATCCTAGCCCGACGCATGAAGCGTCGCAATAAACGGTATACAACCCTGACTCTGAAGGCAAGGAAAGAACTGGTGCTGAAGTCAATGCTGATTTGAGCTTCTGAAAGCTCACTTCACAATCATCAGACCACTAAACTGGAGCAGTATTTTGAGTCAATCTAGTCAATGGAGCAGCAATAGAAGAGAATCCCTCCACGAAACGACGGTAATAACCTGCTAGGCCCAGGAAACTTCTGATCTCTGAAGCTGAAGTAGGACGTGGCCAACTCTGCACTACCTCAATCTTCCGCGGATCAACCTTGTTGCCCTCACCAGACACCACATGCCCCAGAAATGCCACAGACTCCAACCAGAACTCACACTTGGAGAACTTAGCATAAAGCTTATGTTCTCGCAAGGTCTGAAGCACAACTCTCAAATGCTGCTCGTGCTCACCCAAGCTCCGTGAGTAAATCAATATATCATCAATAAAAACAATCACGAATGAATCAATATACGGCCTTAATACCCTATTCAGCAAGTCCATAAAAGCTGCTGGGGCATTAATCAAGCCAAAGGACATCACTAAGAACTCATAATGGCCATATCTGGTGCGAATGCAGTCTTCGGGACATCAGAAGCCCGAATCTTCAACTGGTGATAGCCTGACCTTAGATCAATCTTAGAGAACACACGAGCACCCTGTAGCTGGTCAAACAAATCATCAATACGCGGCAGAGGATACTTGTTCTTGATGGTCACTTTATTCAGCTGGCGGTAATCAATACACATCCGCATAGACCCATCCTTCTTCTTCACAAATAGGACTCAAGCACCCCACGGCGACACACTTGTCCTAATAAATCCCTTGGCCAACAACTCCTCAAGCTTCTCCTTCAATTCCTTTAGCTCCTTATGAGCCATACGATAAGGAGGAATGGAAATAGGCTGAGTATCTGGAGCCAAATCAAAGAAGAAATCTACATCTCGATCTGGAGGCATGCCTGGAAAATTTGAAGGAAACATATCCGGAAACACCCGAACGACAGTCACTGAATCAATGGTCGGAGACTCGCTGGTGGTGTCCCGCACATAAGCAAGATAAGACAGACACCCTTTCTCGACCATATGCCAAGCTTTCATGAAGGAAATGACCCGGCTGAAGGCAAAGAACCCCTCCACTCTAACCTCGGTGCTCAGGCATGGCTAATGTATCTGTCTTGGCATGGATATCCAAGATAGCATGATGAGGGGATAGCCAATTCATGCCCAAGATGACCTCGAATCAACCATATCAAGCAACAACAGGTCGGCTCTGGTCTCAAACCCACAGAAAGTAATCACACAAGACCGGTAGACCTGGTCTACCACTACAGAGTCGCCCACAGGACTGGATACATACAAGGGAGAATCCAAAGACTCACAAATAATATCCAGAGAATGGGAAAATAATGCTAAAACATATGAATATGTAGACCCTTGATCAAATAGCACCGAAGCCTCTCTACCACAGGCCGAAATGATACATGTAATCACAGCGTCTGATGCCACTGCGTCTGCCCTGGCTGGAATAGCATAAAATCTGGCTAGAGCACCCAAAGACTGAGCTCCCCTTAGGACGAGCTGGAGCTGAACGACCCTCTCCTGACTGGCCTCCCCCTCTAGCATGACCCCTTCCAACCTGACATCCACCGCTAGGTAGTCGTGCTGCTGGTGCTATAATCATAGGCTGCTGGCTCTGCTGCACGGCCTTGCCCCGATACCTGGGACAAAACCTCCATGTGTGACCTAGATCCCCACACTCGAAGCAACCCCCTGGCACTACTGCTCTCTGCCCCGAAGAGGGGGAACCCTGAATAGCTGAAGAACGGTGTGAATCCTCTAGTAAAGCACTGGGATAAGAACTGGAGGATCTCTGATGGCTAGAGTAACTGCTGGGTGCACTCTGGATGGCTGGAGGATGATAGGAGCGCTCTGGCATGGCGCTAAACTGGGGCCTGACTGGAACAAACCTAGGAGGTACTGGAGGTGCTGAATAGGAAGGCCTGCTGAACTGGACACCTCCGCACTGACCCCTGGCCCTAGCTGGAGCCCCTCTGAAGTCGCCTGCAAACCTGGCCCTCTTGTCCTGCTGACCTGGCTGACCCTGCTCCCTGCCCCTCACACGGTAACCCTCGATACGTCGAGCTATCTCGACTACTAGCTGATATGGGGTACCCATCTCTACCTCTCTGGCCATGGAAGTCCTGATACCCGGATGTAAGCCTGCCACAAACCGTCGAACCCTCTCAGCATCTGTGGGAAATATCATGAGAGCATGGCGAGACAACTCTGAGAACCTGGCCTCATAATCTGACACAGACATCTGCCCCTACTCTAACCTCTCAAACTAACCCCGAAGCTCCTCCCTCTCAAACAGTGGAATGTATCTATCCAAAAATAACTGAATAAACTACTCCCAAGTAACCGGTGGCGACCCTGCTGGCCTACTGAGAACATATGACTGCCACCAGCGGCGATCTCTGCCCTCAAGCTAAAATGTCATGAAATCTACCCCATGTGACTCTAATATCCTCATGTTGTGTAGTATGTCCCTGCACCTCTCGATAAAAACCTGTGCATTCTCTCCTTGATCACCCTCGAAGGTCGGAGGGCGAAGTTGGGTCCATCTACCCAGCAGCTTCTGGTGGTCCATCTCTGCAACTGGCCTGGGCTCTGGTGCTGCCACCCTAGGCTGAACCCGAATCACTGGTGGAATATCTGGAGTACGATGTACTGGTGCTGCTGGTCCTGTAGCCTGAGCGGTAGGGGTCGGAACTCCCTTTCTTGCTTGAGAAGTAGCAGGATCTGATGGAAGTATACCCGCCTGTGATAATAGTATCCATGAAGCTCAGCATACGGCCCATGACCTCCTGGAAGACCGACGTCGTCATAAAATTAGCTGGTGGTGGAACTACTGGAGGCACATTAGCTTGCTCCTCAACATAAGAATCCTCAATCGGTGCAACCGGTACAGCTCTAGGACGCCCTCGCCCTCGCCCCCTTCTACGAACAGGAGCCCTACCCCTGCCCCTACCACCACCTCGAGCGGCGGGGGTAGCAGCCTCCCCTGGGTCAGGAACTCGTGAAGCACGTGTCCTCACCATCTGTGAGAGAATAGAAGAACATGTTTGAGTACATCATCGATTACACAATGGGATATGAACAAAAGGAGTTTCTTAATGCCCGATAGCCTCTTGAAGATAAGTACAGACGTCTCCGTACCGATCCGCAAGACTCTACTGGGTTTTCCCGTGACTCGTGAGACACTGGGAACCTAAGGCTCTGATACCACGTTGTCACGACCCGAATCCTAATTCAGGTCGCGATGGCGCCCAACAGCGGGGTTAGGCAAGCCGATATGAAACACACTAGGTGTTACCCTTCCCCTTTATGGTCAACAATTTAATAACTACCAATTTTAAATGGATAAAACACAATAATGATAAATGATACAAAATAGAACCACAGGTGCAAAAATCAACCGATAGGCATGTCGCATAACATATGCACATCCAAAACCCAAAATAATAACTGCGTGTGTGTGCCAGGAACTAGTGTCACGAGTGCCACGGGAAACTACTGAATATACAATAACTGAAATATATATATACAGAGCCTCAGTCTGAACAAAAGACAGAATAAATATGACAAGGAAACTCCAGGGTGCTGCCAGGAAGTCGCCAAGAAGGACAGCTCACCGTGAAGTATAGCCACTCCGTCAATATCTAGCACTGGACTGATAATCAGACGGACCAGCCTCCGGACCTGCACAATCAAGTGGAGAAAGAAAGGAAAGTGCAGCATGAGTACATACATAAATATGTACCCAGTGAGTATCCCGTCTAATCTCGAAGAAGTAGTGACGAGAGGTCGACTCGATACTCACTAAGGTCCAACAGTAATAAAGTAAGCAGGATGTAAGGAAAACTGTAGGCAGGTAAAACAAATGATCAAGTACATCAATATCCAGCATCAAATAACAATCTCAAATAAACAAGTTTTGTATCCGCCGTGGCGTACGACCCGCTCCCATATGGTACTCACTCACATCGCTCCGCCGTGGCGTACGGCCCGATCCCACCCTGTAGTCTTCGCCATGGCGTACAGCCCGATCCCATAATATACTCTCTTATCACTCTGTTGTGGCGTACGGCTCGATCCCATAATATAATCAATCATCACTCTGCCGTGGCGTACGGCCCGATCCCATAATATAATCAATCATCACTTTGATGTGGCGTATGGCCCGATCACATAATATAAGCACTCGTCACTCTGCCGTGGCGTACGACCCAATCCCATCCCGTGATTCTCTTATCACACTTAAATCAAGCCAAGTATCACAACGTTCAAAGACAACAATACCAATCACACAAGTATACAAGTAATATTTATGCTACAACAGGAAAGAAACAATGAACATGTTGTGTCCTAACTACCCGGACGAAGCGATAATAGCCACTACGTACAGACTCTCGTCACTCGGTGCGTACGTATCCCCCAAACAAGTTCACATAGCAACTAAGGTTGCCTAGAGGGACAATTCCCTCTTACAAGGTTAGAAAGGAGACTCGCCTTGACGAAGCATTCCTTGGACCAAAGACCGGGTCAAGAATGCGCCCAAAGCTCCGAAACTACCCTCGACGGCTCACAACTAGCCAAACACAGCATGATTGAATCAATTTATGCTCCAAGAATAAGAATTAACAAGAAATTCAAAAATATAGTATTCTTGAAGGTTTTTGAAATTTCAACCTCGAGCCCACGCGTTCGGATTTTGAAAATTCTCGAAGGAATGAATTACCCGAAGCCTAAGGATCGTAATTAGATAATTTATTTAGGAATTCATGACTAAAAAGGGGATAATTCACTAATTATCAAAGCCCTAGAATTTTCTACCCAGTTTTCCCATTATTTAATATTTTAATAGGTAACCTAGTTTGATTTCCATAATTAATCCATGAATTTAGAGAAGAAATTACCCTAACCTTGAGAATCCTGACCTTGGAAAGATTTTCCCTAGCTTTGAGGAGCTTTAATGGAGGTTGGGTATTCAAAATTAAGAAGAAAACCCGTTATTGGGCATTTAAATACTGCCCAGGAAATGCTTAACTGCGATCGCGACACTAGGCCTGCGATCGCGAAGGGAAACTGGACTGACCTCTCTGATCGCATCAGAGGTCCTGCGATCGCGAAGACCATATGTTTTGACCTCTGCGATCGCGGCAGAGGTCTTGCGATCCCGATGAACAATTTCACCCGGCCCAGCTGCGACTCAATGCGATCACGTAAAAGGGCTGCGATCGCGAAACTTTGGGGCCTGGACCTATGCGATCACAATGAGAAGGCTGCGATCGATGAGAAAAATCAGCAGCCCAGAAAAACCCTTCTCCGCGATCGCAACCCACCTTCTGCGATCGCAGAGAAGGAAACCAGATAGAGAAATTTCTTGTTTTTCAAACTTAGCTCCCGGGGGTCTAAAACACCTCCGAGCCCCTCGGGACCCCGTCCAAAAGCACCGGCATGTCTGTATTCATGATACGGACTCGCGAGAACTTCCGGAACATGAAAAGCAACAACGGAACTCAAAATTCAATCCCAAAACCAAATTATTCAAACTTAAGAACTTCAGAATTCTAGAATTCATTACATTGCGCCGAACGGGTCTATAATACTCGGAATGACCCCAAATTTTATAGACAAGTCATAAATGACTACACTGAACTATTGTCGGTCCCGGAATTCCATTCGGATTTCGATAGCATGAAGTCCCGTTCCGGTCCAAATTCTAAACTTAAGGAAATCCTGATTTCCATTTTGGGTACAGAAATGCTCCCGGGTAATCAGAAACCCGAGCTGAACATAGGCCCAAGTCCAAAATCATCATACGGAGCTACTGGAGCTGTCAGAACTTGATTCCGAGGTCGTTTGCTCAAAATGTTGACCGAAGTCAAACTTGGCCAAATAGGCCAACCTTAAGGAACCAAGTGTTCCTAAACCATCCAATTCATTCCCATATCCCGAACCACCCGCTTCCATGAGTCATAAAGAACGAATAACCGCTATGGAAGGTTTCATTTAAAGAAACGGGACCCTAATACACAAAACGACCGGCTGGGTCGTTACACCTCTCTTTTCAGTTGTAATAAAGATCGGACATTATTGAATTCATATCTAGTTTTGTATTGCTTCACTTTATGAAAATTGGGCTAGCCTGCTAAGGCTTGATTCGATCCGGACTCTCAGGCCATTGGGCCTAGATGAGACAAAAGCCCAAAAGTCTTAAAGTTATACCTTAATTTCAATAATTATTGTAATAGGGATTGTTAGTAGTTGATTAGGATCTGAACTGCCCTTTGTATAATTTTAGTATAAAAACGAATTTGTCTGAAGACTCCAAGTTTTAAAAAAAATCTGTTCTCTTAACACTCCTATGATTTACTAAAAAAGAAAAATATTTATTTTTGTCTCGTATGAATTTTAAAACATATAAGTATATATATTTTCTATTCAAAAGCATTTCGTACGAATTTGTACTCAAATTAATCTGTCTGAAATCTCCTTGTAAACATTTACCAAAATTCTGGAAACAATCATTTTAGATTCAATGACTTTCGAAAATATATAAACAGGAATTTGCAATTCAAAACATTTTTAATTCATCTCATATCCTTTAGATTTTCTGAATTTACAATGATAGATGTATGAACACTCCCGTATAGGACCTAATACGCATGAGTCATGATTTGAAAGGCATGTATTTAATCCATCTTAAATTTAAAAAAAATTGTTCTACTATGGTTGAATGCGTTCACTTGACTCTTCAAATATGTAATTTGTGAATCAATAATCTGTTAGATTTTTTGCAAACCTTTCATTGTTGACATGCTTTCAATGTAAATAATACAACTTTACTTCTTTCATAACTAGCCATAATTAGGATTGGCCAAAGGGGGTAAATAACTATTGGGCTAAAATATGGCCATAGCCCAAACACTTACCTTTAAGATAGTGAATCTAATTTTTAGATGATTTTATACATAGCCCATAGGCTAAGGACACCTCCTTTAGATTCAATTATAAAATTTAATGAATAATCACAAATTTTGCTTCAAATAAGCATTTTCAACTATCACAACCATAGTCATGACCATAAATAACCTACACTCGGGTGTGGAAACTCGTTCCCCTGACCCTAACTTCAAAAAATAATAAAATCACACGTAGCAATCGCGGGTGCATTTCATGTGACGCGGTTGCGATGTTTCCAAAAACAACAAGTGCACGCCATCGTGACTTGTCCCAAGATAAATCCATAAAACATCGAAAGTGATTTATATGCATACCCCGAAAATCTAAAATATCTCTTTCAGATAAAAAATCAATACTTAGAGAACAATTGAGTGTCGCCTCAAATAGGCATTCTAAAACCGTCATGACCATAGTCTTGACTACATAATCTACACTCGGGTGTGACAACTCATGTCCCCGACTTCAAACTCCAAATCATAATAAAATCACGTGTTGCGGTTACAGGTGCATTTCATGTGGCGTAATCATAATACGTTCAAAAGCATAACAAGTGCACGTTTCTCGTGACTTGTTTTCAAGACTAATCCATATTGTCAAAGTGGCTATATTTCAAAGAGATTTAAATAATAGGTTAAAACGCGTAAATAATCAGATAATTTAGGCCAAATAATAATAGTTAAGCGACCGTGCTAGAACCACGGAACTCGGGAATGCCAAACACCTTCTCCCGGGTTAACAGAATTCCTTACTCGGATTTCTGGTCGCAGACAAATTAAAACAGAGTCTAAATTTCCTTTGTTTGGGATTTCAACAAAACGGTGTCCCGGAGCATCGTCAAAAATCTAGGTGGCGACTCTGAAAACTAAAAATAAATCCACAACCGAATAATGTCACTTTAGTTGAAAAAACTCCCTTATTACCCTTCATTAATCCCGGGGTAGTGAAAAAGGAGGTGTGACAATCATCATGAAAATCTGCTCTGTAGTGACTTGTTTTCTACCAGCTAGTCTCATGAACCTGATAGGAACATAGGGGTGTATTCCTTAACCCGATCAACACCAAATGCGGAACATCCCTGGATCTGATGATGAATTCACTGGTAGGAACCACTCGAACATCCAATGAACCTGGTCCTCGGTCAAATTGTCAAAAAACTGTACCCATTCTATAGCATTCTCTGGTTGAGAAAACCTATCTAGGATGAAGGTCATTCTTTTGGGGTGATGGAAAGCTATGTGATCATTCCACGGTCTCCGTGGAAACTCTTGGCAGTTTTGGCCTCTTTGGAGATGTTCTAGCAACCAAATCTGCAGCAGCAAGTTACAACCCTCGAAATGTTTAAACCCTTTCTGGCAACAGTCCAAAGCCCCATATATTTATGCTATAATCATAGGAGCGATAATGTATGTTTGTCCCTTGATTCCCTCCATCAAAGCTTTGGGCTAGTCTGGTGTGAATGCTGTCCCTTTTGCTTGGAAACACTATCATACCCAGAAAGAAGACGATGAACACGAACACCCTCCGATTAATCCAAACCAGGGAGGTGATGGAGAACTCGTCATGAAAGATACGATAAGATTTGATGTGTATGTATCGTTCATAGAGGAAGTCAAAATGTATGTAGGAATTCTTCAGACATACCAAGTCGTCATTCTTTCTTAGGCCCATCATTTTCAAGAACCCCCCCCCCCCCCCCGGGGGGGCTTTTTCCGGGCCCAAAAAACCCGGA
>ML268147.1:18659-52499 GCA_005239495.1 Nicotiana undulata
CCCCCCCCCCCCCCCGGGGTGCGATTTTCCGGTACCAATAGACCCGGAAAATCCTTTCCAAAACGGAATACAACCCTTTCTCCGTCCCAGAACATAGTAGCATCCTCGATCAACATGTTGTTTGGTTTGATGTCTAATAAGGAAGGTAAGTTTCCGAGAACCCTTTTCACATGATTTTTGTCGCTTGACGAAAGCTCTTCCCACAAATCTAGCAATAACGATGGTATGTTTCGGACCATGCCGAACCTGGGGACTTTGTGCCTCATTTTCTGCAATATAAACAAGGTTAGACCTTTTCCCCCTTCGGATTCGACTATTTATACATTAACGATTAGCATATCGACATTTATTTCTCCAAATAATGTACTGATCGTGATTTCATTCTTTGGGATTATGGAAACCCCGGTGGACTTTGGACAAGGTTTCCTTAGGGGTTATTATGTGGACAACATATTAACCCAAGCTAGGTTTGACCATGATGCATGTACAGTTATTATCAGTGTAAGGTTTCTATAGAGGTCTAGACCGGTACCCTCAATGGACAACTTGAGGGGGAAAGGCACGGAACCGTCGACTGCATCGCTGATCGACTAGTTTTACCGTAAATAAGCCTTTTCGAATTCAAAAGGGTGATAGAGGAAGAGCGCAGACACTCATCAAGTGTTTCTATGGTATTAATTACGCACGAGTGGAATACGATATTGAGCATGATTTATGCAAAAAGAAAATAACATGTTGTCAAGGATTTGCACGATGAAAAATGATAAATGCGGTATTTAATAAGTGTAAAGGCATTTACGAAAGAAAACAAGGAGAAAAGTCAGTTTCCATAGTAAAAAAAGTAATAAAACAAGGAAGATAAATCATAAATGAAGGAAGATAAGCAAATAAATTCACATCGAGTGGGAAGGGAAAGGGGTGTGCAAGTATTAACGGAACAATAAAGGCATGCTTGTTAAAAAGACTAATTCACAAAACAAGTTTGTTATGGTAAGAGCCTAAAGAATTCCCTAGTGGAGTCGCCATGCTGTCGGGCCCCCTTATTCTCGCAAAATCGGGTTTCGACATTTTGGGATAACTCCTTTCGAAAGGGTAGGGAAAAGGAATTGGTTTAGAGTCGCCACCTAACGGATTAAGGTGCGTTAGGGCACCTAGAGCAGATAACTCATGTTACCAGTTTACATCACCAGAGATCGGGTAAGGGCTCAAGTTACCTTGAGAGGAAGGTGTTAGGCACCCCTCGAGGTCCACAACGGTGGGTCCTGACCGAACTTGAATTAAGAGAATTTGTCTAAGGAAAAGTAAAGAAAACTAATTAATAGGGATGGGGGGGGGGGGTACTATGTTTTTTAGCCTATAGGATCACCCCGCGCAATAATTTGTAACTCCCTCAAGTCGAGGTGTTACTCATTGTATTTAGTGCCCACGGACTATCATCTCCCACTACCCGATTACTATCTATAAGTTGTTACCTAAAGCGTTCTAATTGATTCTAGTTTGTTTCCTATGTGTGCACTACCTGTCCCTAACCTATGGCCCTGGAGGTATTAGGAACTCTATTTGGGATAGTTCTGACTAAGCCTAGGTTGCTAAAAAATGTAAAAGACTAGGCGATAAGCAAAACAATTAACACTTTCAAATAAAAGTAAATATGGGACCACACTGACCTCGACACATAAACAACAAATGCACGCAATTGATTGACATGCTTTATTAACCTTAAAGTCCTATATACAGGATATCTATGTGAGAAATAAGTGAGAAGAGACATATACAGAGGTAGTTTTATTAAGGCGATGTTAAGACCTATTATTTTCTTACCGATTTTAATCAGTATAATATCTTGGCACTTCAGGCAGTAATGCGTCACAGTTACGAGTCCAAAATTGTTATTAAGACCTATAGGCATATTGTCTAAGTGATTGACAGTGGAGATTGTATTCAGAACCAATTAATAGAATCCTAGGCATGACTTCTACGAGTGTGATGCTTATTATCCTATAGACATGATTTCTAGGTGTAGAAATGATTTTAACTTTATAGACATGTTTCACAACCTTGTATTTCCTTTTAATCCTATAGGCATGCTTTCTAATTACGGAACTGACTTAAATCCTATAGGCATGATCTCTAGGTTTGATTTTAATCCTATAGGCATGGTATCTATTACTGAATTGATTTAACCGTATAGGCATGATATCTATTAAGCAGTACATATTGCCAGAAAACAATTGAATTAAACATTGGGGGTCCTATAGGCATGATTTCTAACACATATTCATTGGAAAAATTAATGCATCCTATAGGCAAGATTTCTAATGTGCGCACACAATATAACACTTGTGTCGCGTCCCCTTTTTCTATCGCACGGGTTAGGTACGGAGAGATTGGGTTTATGTCATTTTGGACAACTCCTTAAAAGAAAGGATTTAAGGAAGAGTCGCCAGCTAACGATTTTTATGGTGCGTTAGGGCACCTAGAGTTGATAACTCGTGAACTAGTTTGCATTACCAGAGATTGGGTAAGGGCTTGAAATTATCCCAAGGGGAAGGTGTTAGTCACCCCTCAAGATCCACAATTGTGGGTCCCAGCCAAAAAGTTTTGTGAATTTTGACGGCGAACAAATAGCAAGTAAGGTTCATATAAGAGGGGATTTCAAAAAAGCATAAAAATCTTTAAAGGTTTTGGAGAAAGAATAAAAATAAACATTTGAAAAGAAACTGTCCTATGTTTAAAGTAATACGGATCACGTCAATGCAATACCAGGTATGTCACACCTCGACGAGGCGACTACATGTGGTATTAGCGCACCGGTCATCATATCTGTATTCTACCCTTCCTACCCCGTAAAGGTTATTTAAAATGCGTGTGTTGGTTACAAATGCTTATTGCGTGCCATTACCCGTACCATTCTATAATTCCTGGAGGGTATTTAGGACTACTAATCCTACAAGGTGATACTAGGCTGGACCCCTAGGTTTAAAGGATAAAATACTAGGCGACATGCATAACAAGTAGGACCTCACATATAAAGGGACACATAGGGGCAAATAAAGGCTCATAAGTCCCTCCACAGATAGACATACAATTGGCACGTCTCAACACACTTAAAGTCTCAGAGATGGGGTTAAAAGAGAGTTTTGAGTAAAACAGTGAGTTGCAAGAGGAATCTGATTTGGAAAACTTAGCGAAGGAATAATTCAGAGAAATAGTTGATTTTTAGAAATGCAGTCGTTTAGGGGAGTGGTAAAATTTAGAAGTACAATGATTTAAAACTTTCAAAAGACATAGCTGAAAATTATTGAGGCCTGGTTTTGAAGTAAAATACAGTAGCTTAACATATATGGTAGTTAAAGATAATTGCAATAAAGGAGTAATAAGTGGTACCAAAAATACAGTAGCTTAACATATATGGTAGTTAAAGATAATTGCAATAAAGGAGTAATAAGTGGTACCAAAAATACAGTAGCTTTAAATACTCAGATCAAGGATTCAAAATGGCACGATTTTTTAGTGGAGTGAAGTATCTTTGAAATCCCATTAGTTCATAACAATGCAAACTCGGAAAGTCCTAAGGGAAACAAATGTATAATTTCAAGACTGTTTTAAAATAGAGCCAGAGCTTTAGTAAAACAAATTGAACCTCAGGGAGGTAAAACAAGAATGAGAGCAACAGAGTTCAAAAGGTTAAAGAGGTTAATTAGCCTTAAACATAATTGGTTTAATTTTATCGCGTTCGGCCTAAAGTTGCCTAGGCGTCGTTTACATTGCCTAACTATTTTAAAAGGTGAACATGCATATTTTGGATTCTTATTTTAAAGAGTATATTTGCGGAAAATGTTTCGAGTAGGATAACCGCATTTTTATTAGTTTAAGCATGCTAATTAGGTGCTTTAACTATTTGTAGTTCAAACAAGTATGAGATCCTCAACAACAGGATATCTAATGCACATAGAAATTCCTAACACATGGTTTCTAAGATGGAAATGCAGTAATGACCTTATGACAGTTTATTAGGCTTGTTATTAACTGGTCAGGATTATGAAATGAGGATAATAACATGCTGAAAGTGAAAGACCTAAAACAGGGTTTCTACTATGTGAGATGCATGCCCTAGACAAGTTATCTAATGCACAAATAAAGTCCTATAAGCATGTTTTCTACCCATCACCTAAGCTAAGCATGCATAACCCCTCCCAAATTCACTATCCAGCCCCAATTATTCGTTTACAAATTATTACAAACCTGAATAATAAATTACATTAATGAAAAAAGAAAATAAGAAGTTATTCTATAGGGAGCCTTCAACCCGGCCCAATCTCCCAGCCTCACTCCTTTCGAGTTTCACAACCTTAATGGCCTGGGTGCGGCAAAGCTCCCAAAGGGCCCAATGGATCCCTGGCCAATACCAGCACCCAGGGAAATTGCCAAGATATTAACAAACTGCAGTGTGAAATTACCAGCCTTGTGTGTCAAAGTTCCATGAGTACTCAGGGGCACTCAAGGCAATGCTCACACGAAGTGGGTAGGACCTAATTTTCTAGGAGTAGTGTAATATGCAGGGAAGAGAGGAAAGTTCATAGTTTAAGAAAAGAGTTTTCAAAACTGGAGAGTTAGTTTTTGAAAGATTAACTTAAAATAGACATAAACATTAATCAATAGTTCAGCAATACAGGATTGTACACAAGAATAATGAGACAAAAAGGAAAATAAATCACCTAATAACACCAAGAGATACAGAGACTTATGATAAATCCCTAAGCATGAACACACAGAATCAAAGAGATTCAGGGGACCAAGAAATGGCAAAGTTTAGACAGTAACAGGAGACAGTAAAAGAAGACAGTTGTGATAGGTGAAATTAAGAGCAAGTAACAGTCATATGAGCATGAAAGTCAAGTATTGACAGATGAAAAGTTCAGGGAACCAGGGATATGAAGGTTCACACATGGTACTGAACAAGAATAGAATCGTCCTAACAGATGTATACAAGAATAAGTACAGCTCATAGCAAATACTGGCTTAATCATAAACAGGTAAAGAGTTGAGCATGGAAAGTATCATCAGGAAAAATAGGGCATCAATTGCATGTAGAACAGTAGAAGCATAGGTAGAAAACAACTAGGAATACAACATACTGAAATAGTAATAGCCACATTGTTTGTAACCTTGGAAATTAATCAGGACATACTAGTAACAAGAGAGAGCAGCAGAATGAAAGAGCCAAGTATGAGCACAATATTGGCCTAGGCTTATAACCGGCCAATAACAATCGCAGAGTAAAGAAAAGAAGAGAGAAAAGAACAAGAGAGAGCTTAGAGTAGTACTGATAAGAGAGAAGAACACAAGTCTCTGTGTGTGTGTGTGTGTCATTGAAAGACATAGAGTATTTACAGTTGCAAATAGGTAGTAAAAGACAATGGTAAAAAAAGAGGACAGAATCAAATCAGAGTAAGAAAATATCCGGTTCCCTTAAGTCAAGGGATTCAAACTCAGAATGGTAAAAAATATAGCCAAACAATCGTAGAGTAAGGGAAACAAATGTATAATTTCAAGACTGTTTTAAAATAGAGCCAGAGCTTTAGTAAAACAAAGTGAACCTTAGGGAGGTAAAACAAGAATGAGAGCAACAGGGTTCAAAAGGTTAAAGAGGTTAATTATCCTTAAACATAATTGGTTTAATTTTATCGCGTTCGGCCTAAAGTTGCCTAGGCGTCGTATACATTTCCTAACTATCTTAAAAGGTGAACATGCATATTTTGGATTTTGATTTTAAAGAGTATATTTGCATAAAATGTTTCGAGTAGGCTAAACGCATTTTTATTAGATTAAGCATGTTAATTAGGTGCTTTAACAATTTGTAGTTCAAACAAGTATGAGATCCTAAACAACAGGATACATAATTCACATAGAAATTCCTAACACATGGTTTCTAAGATGGAAATGCAGTAATGACTTTATGACAGTTTATTAGGCTTGTTATTAACTGGTCAGGATTATGAAATGAGGATAATAACATGCTGAAAGTGAAAGACCTAAAGCAGGGTTTCTACTATGTGAGATGCATGTCCTATACAAGTTATCTAATGCACAAATAAAGTCCTATAAGCATGTTTTCTACCCATCACCTAAGCTAAGCATGCATAACCCCTCCCAAATTTACTATCCAGCCCCAATTATTCGTTTACAAATTATTACAAACCTGAATAATAAATTACATTAATGAAAAAAGAAAATAAGAAGTTATTCTATAGGGAGCCTTCAACCCGGCCCAATCTCCCAGCCTCACTCCTTTCGAGTTTCACAGCCTTAATGGCCTGGGTGCGGCAAAGCTCCCAAAGGGCCCAATTGATCCTTGGCCAATACCAGCACCCAGGGAAATTCCCAAGATTTTAACAAACTGCAGTGTGGAATTACCAACCTTGTGTGTCAAAGTTCCATGAGTACTCAGGGGCACTCAAGGCAATGCTCACATGAAGGGGGTAGGACCTAATTTTCTAGGAGTAGTGTAATGTGCAGGGAAGAGAGGAAAGTTCATAGTTTAAGAAAAAAGTTTTCAAAATTGGAGAGTTAGTTTTTGAAAGATTAACTTAAAATAGAAAGAAACATTAATCAATAGTTCAGCAATACAGAATTGTACACAAGGATAATGAGACAAAAAGGAAAATAGATCACCTAATAACACCAAGAGATACAGAGACTTATGAGAAATCCCTAAGCATGAATACACAGAATCAAAGAGATTCAGGGGACCAAGAAATGGCCAAGTTTAGATAGTAACAGGAGACAGTAAAAGAAGACAGTTGTGATAGGTGAAATTAAGAGCAAGTAACAGTCATATGAGCATGCAAGTCAAGTATTGACAGATGAAAAGTTCAGGGAACTAGGGATATGAAGGTTCACACATGATACTGAACAAGAATAGAAATGGCCTAACAGATATATACAAGAATAGGTACAGCTCAAAACAAATACTAGCTTAATCATAAACAGGTAAAGAGTTGAGCATGGCAAGTATCATCAGGAAAAATAGGGCATCAATTGCATGTAGAACAGTAGGAGCATAGGTAGAAAACAACTAGGAATACAACATACTGAAATAGTAATAGCCACATTGTATGTAACCTTGGAAATTAATCAGGACATACCAGTAACAAGAGAGAGCAGCAGAATGAAAGAGCCAAGTATGAGCACAATATTGGCCTAGGCTTATAGCCGGCCAATAACAATAGCAGAGTAAAGAAAAGAAGAGAGAAAGGCGCAAGAGAGAGCTTAGAGTAGTACTGATAAGAGAGAAGAACACAAGTCTCTGTGTGTGTCATTGAAAGACATAGAGTATTTACAGTTGCAAATAGGTAGTAAAAGACAATGGTAAAAAAAGAGGACATAATCAAATCAGTGTAAGAAAATATCTGGTTCCCTTAAGTCAAGGGATTCAAACTCAGAATGGTAAAACATATAGCCATATAAGGTAAGTGAAGTCAGCACAAGACTTAAATAAGGAAACAATCAAGGTATGTTAAGTAATAAGGAATTGCAATTAACTGAAGAATCGAGACAAATTACTCCCTTAAATTAAGGATTGGAATTCAATAGTAAAACACATAGTTTCATAAGGCAAAGTAAAATCAGTCAAGACTCGATTTAAAGGAAGGAATAATAGGGTGAACAATTATGACTAGATTCAGAAAGCCATAGTAGTTAAGTAAATAGAGCAAATTAATGAACAAGGTAAGTGAATCAATCAATCTAAACAAACATGCAGAGTTTCATATTCTCAATCATATCATTCAATAAAGAAATCAGAGTCAATCAAGAGGGATTTATGCTCCAAATTTCAACACATATATAGAGAAGCTAATAAACATAGCAAGGACAAGTTCAGAGATGCATAACAATCACATATAGATAACACGAGTAGGTTAGGCCTTAGAAACTCAGTGGAACATGTTCGAGGTACAGAAACTTAAACAGAGAGAGAGTCATGCTAGACATAGAGAAATTAGGGTTTTAACATAGGCGAGATAACAATCACAGAATCATCACAATATGCAGAGAATAGACTTAAGAGTGAAGAGAAAACTCAGTAGGAGTCAAATAGTCCAACCAGCATGAAGATACGAACATAGAAGTCTAAGAAGATTAGGGTTTTCAACATAAAACAATGTTAAAAATAGTAAGAGCATGGAATCAGTAAATATGCAAGGGAAAAACTCAAGCATGCAAGTGAAATCAGTTTGAACCAGTATAGAAAAGACTTAGAGAAAACCCCTAACTAAAAATACTCAAAACGTTTTAAACTTGATAATCTTAAATATCAAGTTGAGAATAGTGTAAAACATAAAGAAACAAGTTTAAAATTGTTAAGGATAATAGAGATTCAAGATGTTCAAGTCACAAATTAGGGTTTCGTAAGAACCAGAGTAAGAACAGGAGAACCTGCCATGAAACTCATGGATGGTGGTGAGGAAGGCATGGCAGTGTTAAAACCCATCAGAGAAAGGCCGGACTCAACCTAGGCAGACCTCCAGTAGTCGTTGGGTATGATGGAGACCCATGGCGGTCTCAGAGGTAAAGTAAGCCGGAGCAAGGAGGTGTCAGAGTGGCTGGTGGGCGAAAAGGGAGAGGCTTAAGGTGGCCGGAGGCAAGCTAAGAGCCATCGGAGAATACAAAGAACCAGAAGGTTCTAGAGAGAAGGGGAGAATAAGAGACAAAGAGAGAGAGTGAAGAGTCTCGAAATGAGACGGGGATGGGGGGTTAGGTGGGAGATATTTTAGGAAAGGGGGGACCTGGGCCGTTGATCTTATTTGATCAACGGCTCAGATTTAATTAGGGATTGGGCCGGGTATGGATTGAAGATTAGGCTGGGTTTATGGGTTAATTGGGTTGGGAATTTTGGGGTTTAAATGTGGCTAAATTTGAAAATAAAAATGGCTACTAGTTAAATACCCACAAAAAGATAATTAATTAATGAAAAATAGCTAATATTTGTATAAAGAGAAATTGAGTAAAAATAGGTACAATCACAGTAATTAACTAATATTAAATGCAAAGAATATGTAAGTTTTGAATAAAAATAGTACAAAATGTTCAATCGGGCTATGATTGCAAAATTGTTGCAATTGAAATTAAATGGCGCCCAATTGGCTAATTTGTGAAATAATTGAATTTTAACAGCTAGAAAATGATTATAAACGATATACTGAGCTGGAAACATTTTTGAAATTATTTACAGCATAGTTTATGAATAATTATTTAAATATGAAATATTGAATAGACATGCGAATAATTTAATAAAATAGGGGAAATAGGGGGAAATGCTTATTATTTTAAATAGTGATTTTGAAAGCTTATATGCAAGTTTGAAAATAATTTGAGGAAAAATTGGGTATCAACAGCTACCCCTCTTTACCCGGGAAGGATGAAAGAGTTGTCGGGTAAAGATATGATGGCCAATTTTGACCGAGATGAAACTGCGGGATAGAATTTGGCCGCACCCTGGTTTCTGAGCTGCCTACATATCCCTGGTATTACAGAAATCAGGCCATATGTACTTCCGGGATCATCGGCGAAATATACCAGTGATGTTTCACAAGAACGGACGCAAGATGCATGGTAAGGTAAAAGTAGGAAGGTCTTACGTGGTTGTGTCGGAGAACTAGAGTGGTTTGCTCCTACCTGGTTGGCTGTTCCGGTCGGGTTACCTGCAACTAGAGAACAAACGTATATTGTGCATAATATAAACATGATGCAAGTTCCTGTTGGACTATGAATGTTGTCTTTGGACAATTACGATGATGTCCTTAGACCATGATGTCCTGGGCCATGAATTGCTTAGCGCGGGATTCGCAGTCTATGAAATAATGTTCTCGGGCTATGAGGATAGTGCCTCCGAACCATGATGCCTTTGAATAATGATATGCAAGTTGAATAAAAGAGATCCTTAGGCCAATAAATGATGTTCTCGGGCCATGAAAATGGTGCCTCTGAACGATGACGCCTTTGGACAAGTTGGCGATATTTCAGCCCATGAAGAATTCAGTAGTATGATGTTGGCAAGACAGGGCTTAGTCTTGCGATTTGCGAAAAGACAGAGGGCAGAGCATAGCCCGAAAGAAAGCGTAAATAAATAAGGTGACTGCTTTGAAAAGGTAGAAAGGAGCTTAGAGTAATGAAGTAAGATGCGGAGAGAGGTAGCGTAGAACCTCAGAAGGCAGAATGATAGCCTTATGCAATGCAGTAAATAAAATGTAGGAGAGGTAGCGTAGAACCTCAGAAGGCAGAATGATAGCCTTATGCAATGCAGTAAATAAAATGTAGGAGAGGTAGCGTAGAACCTCGGAAGGCAGAATAGGTAGCCTTATGCAAGAATTAAATGCAGATGAGACAACTCTTAGTCTCGGAAGGCAGAAAGGTATCCTTATGCAAAGATGTGAATGCAGGTGGAGGTAGAGCTTAACCTCGGAAGGCAGAAAGGTAGCCTTATGTAAAGATGCGAATGCAGATGGAGGTAGAGCTTAACCTCGGAAGGCAGAAAGGTAGCCTTATGCAAATGCGCATGCAGATGGAGGTAGAGCTTAACCTCGGAAGGCAGAAAGGTAGCCTTATGCAGATGCGAATGCAGAGGGGGGTAGAGCTTAACCTCATTCAGATGGAGACAAAGCTTAGTCTCGGAAGGCAAAATGGTAGCCTTATGCAATGCGAGAAAATGTAGGGAGACAATGCTTAGTCTCGGAAGGCAGAATGGTAGCCTTATGCAGTGCAGAAAATAAAACGAAAGTAAGAGTTCTTAGGTGATGATAAAGAGCGGCGACACGATTGTTGCGAATGAAGTATTGTTTGCAATGATGATAATAGTAAGCGTTTGCATGTGTGATGAGTTCGAGAGCGTATCCTTGAGAAGCATATGTCTTGTGGGGAAAATGAGATGTCTTGGGATTTCGCCGTATTTGTGCCTGCATCGAAAAAAAAGTGAGTTCCGTAAAAGGAAGGGTTAGTTCGTATCACTGCTGGCTTGGATCGGCCTATCTACTTGATGATGATAACTTTGGTTTGTACCACAGGGGTAGTGTTGCTAAAACAAGCTATTTTTGAGAAATAAATATGCATGGTTTTATAAAATATGATATAACATATAAAAAAAAGAATAATTTTCTTTGGATGAACCGACGACCACGACGCGGTTCAAGACATTGCAACCTCTCTTTCTGCGGAGATTTGAGGGTCCTCCTCAAAATTCTGCCCCAGTTTGATGGGTGAAGGCTTCTGGCTGTTACTGGTGCGGCGCTCGGCTGAACTTGCTTCGGAATTTTGAGGTCCCTCCTCAAAATTCTGCCCCAGTTTCCATTCATGGGGGAAATGAAAAATTTATTAAAATATGATCGAACCCATAGGGCTTCATACGTATCCCCTCTTAAACGGGAATCAGGTTAGGCGTAGTTCAATTTACAACATTGATAGAAATATAACAATTACATATAGTAGTGCTTGACTGCGTCTGAATTGATTGGTTTAGGCCAAATTGCTCCATCCATTTCTTCCAGTATGAGTGCTCTTCCTGTTAGCACTCGGTGAACCATGTACGAGCCTTGCCAATGTGGAGAGAATTTCCATTTTGCTTCGTCTTGATGAGGAAAGATTTTCTTTAACACCAGCCGCCCCGGTGTGAATCGCCTTGGTTTAACTTTCTTGTTGAAGGCTCTAGTCATTCTACTCTGGTATAGCTGACCATGACAAACCGCGTTCATTCTTTTTCCGTCTATGAGGGTCAATTGCTCATAGCGGCTTCTTACCCATTCTGGGTCGTTGAGCCTGGATTCTTGTATGATTCTCAAAGATGGAATCTGAACTTCAGCAGTAATGACGGCTTCCGTACCGTATACCAGCATGTAAGGAGTTTCCCCAGTTGATGTGCGAACTGTGGTGCGATACCCCAACAGAGCAAATGACAATTTCTCATACCATTGCTTGTGCTTTTCTATCATTTTTCTTAATATCTTCTTGATGTTCTTGTTGGCAGCCTCAACGGCTCCATTCATTTGAGGTTTGTATGCTGTAGAATTTTTGTGCTTCATCTTGAAGGTTTCACACATTGCTTTCATCAAATCACTGTTTAGGTTGGAACCATTGTCGGTGATGATTGACTCTGGAACTCCGAACCGACAGACTGCGGTCGCGGACAAAGTCGGCCACGACCTTCTTAGTAACTACTTTGTAAGATGTTGCTTCGACCCATTTGGTGAAATAGTCAATGACAACCAGAATGAACCTGTATCCATTGGAGGCTACAGGCTCGATTGGTCCAATGTCGTCCATGCCCCAGGCGGCGAACGGCCATGGTGGGCTTGTTGCATTAAGCTTGCTAGGAGGTACCTTTATCATATCCCCATGTATCTGACACCGATGGCATTTGCGGACATACTGGGTGCAGTCTGTTTCCATGGTCATCCAGAAATAACCAGCCCGAAGTATCTTTTTCGCTAGAACAAACCCGTTCATATGAGGACCGCATGTACCAGCAAGTATTTCCTCCAACAGCTTCGTTGCTTCCTTCGCCTCGACACATCTTAGTAAACCCAGATCGGGAGTCCTCCTATATAGAATTTCTCCACTATGAAAAACGTTGTTTGATAACCTTTGAATAGTGAACTTTTGAGTAGCGTTTGCAAGCTCTGGGAACTCTCCCTCTACCAAGTACTCCTTAATATCATGAAACCAAGGCTTTCCATCTGCTTCTTTTTCAACGTGGGCGCAGTAGGCCGACTGATTGTGAATCCCCACCAGGATAGGATCAATGAAGTTCTTATCTAGATGCCGGATCATAGATGACAAGGTAGCCAATGCATCAGTGAACTCGTTCTGGATTTTGGGAACGTGCCGGAATTCAATCTTTGTGAACCCCTTTCTCAACTCCTACACACGATGTAGGTATGGAAGTATCTTGGAATTCTTGGTCGCTCATTCTCCTTGGACTTGGTGTATCAATAAGTCTGAGTCACCAATTGCTAATCATTCCTGAACATTCATGTCGATAGCCAAATTGAGCCCAAGGATGCAGGCCTCATATTCAGCCATGTTGTTGGTACAAGGGAACCTGAGTTTGGCTGTAACGACCCAGCCGGTCGTTTTGCGTATTAGGATCCCATTCCTTTAAATGAAACCTTCCATAGCAGCTATTCGTGCTTTATGACTTGCGGGAGCGGGTGGCTCGGGATTTGGGGATGGTTTGGGTGATTTAGGAACACTTGGTTCCTTAAGGTTGGCCTATTTTGCCAAGTTTGTCTTCGGTCAACATTTTGAGCAAACATCCTCAGAATCGAGTTCTGACAGCTCCAGTAGCTCCGTATGATGATTTCGGACTTGGGTGTGTGTTCGGCTTGGGTTTTCGATGACCCGGGAGCATTTCGGCGCCCGAAATGGAAATAAGGATTTCCTTATATTTGAAATTTGGCTTGGGACGTGATTTTATGCTATCGAGGTCCAAACGGAATTCTGGGACCGAGAATAGTTCTGTATAGTCATTTGTGGCTTGTCTGCAAAATTTGAAGTCATTCCGAGTAGTATAAACCCGTTCGGCGCAATGAAGTGAATTCTAGAATTCTTAAGTTCTTAAGTTGATTCAATTTGATTTTAAGGTTGAATTTTGAGTTTCGTTGTTATTTTTCATGTTCCGGAAGTTCGAGCGAGTCCGTATAATGAATGCATACTTGCCGGTGCTTTTGGACGATGTCCTGAGGGAGTCGGGTGTGTTTTAGACCCCCGAGAGCTAAGTTAGAAAAACCAGAAAGTCTGCTATCTGGTTTCCTTCTCTGCGATAGCAGAAGGTGGGTTGCGATCGCAGAGAAGGATTTTGCTGGGCTGTTGATTGTTATCTGCGATCGGAGCCTCCCGTTTGCGATCGCAGAGGTCTCAGTTCCACACCTTCGCGGTCGCAGCCTTTTCTCACGATTGCATTAAGTCGCATCTGGGCCGGGTGAGTTTGTTCTTCACGATCGCAGAGGTCAGGCCAGTTTGCCTTCGCGATCGCAGGACACCTATGCGATCGCATAGTGTCTAGTTTGGGGGCCGGGCACTTTATTCTTCGCGATCGTAGGACCTCTGCCGCGATCGCAGAGGTCAAGCAAGCTGGTCTTCGCGATCGCAGGCCTCAGGGCGCGATCGCATAGAAGCATTATCTGGGCAGTTTAATTAAATACGGGAGTTGGCCATTTTCCACCATTCCCACCTTCTTCCTTGAGCTTTTGGAGACATTTCAAGAGATCTATTCCACCATTGTGGTCAAGGTAAGTAAAACTCCATAATTTTTCTAGATTTAACATCAATTCCTAGTTAAATCCCCCTTCTAAATCCTAAAATTTATGAAATTGGGTAGTAATTTAGGGATTTTGGGAATCTTATGAATTATCCATTTTAGCCATGAATTCTAGCAAGAACTTACATAATTATGATCCTTAGACTCCGGGTATTTGATTCCTTCAAGAATTTTCGAAATCCGAACGTGTGGGCCCGGGGTTGAAATTTCGAAAACCTTCAAGAATGCTTAATTTTGGGATTTCTTATTAATAATCCTTCTTTGAGATTAGAATTTATTCAATTATACTATATTTGGCTAGTTGCGAGCCGTCAAGTGTAGATTTCGGACATTCGGGCGCATCCTTGATCCGAGGGGTGATTTCGTCGCGAGGTGAGTCTCCTTTCTAACCTTGTAAGAGGGAATTGTCCCCATAGGTACTCTATGTGTTGTTTGTTTGTGTTTTCGGGTCTACGTGTTTACCACATGATGAGAGTCCGTACGTAGCGGCTACTATTGTCATGTCCGGGTAGATAGGGACCACATCATGCTATGTATTCTGCCTTAAAATGACCTATATGTTGAAATTCATGCTTCGATATATATTATTGTTTCCTTGAACTTTCATTGACTTAAATAATTGGAAAGGATTTGTTGTGTGGAATGGACTTAACATTATGTGTGCGCCTGTTGTCGCTTCGTAATTTACTTTCCGCGAGCGATTTGTGATTTCCTTCACTCTTATGGGAGCGGGCTGTATGCCACGGTGGATTTATAGTGCACTTTTGGTACGGCCCGGTCGATCCCCGGCAGTGCACAAGGATTTAATTAAGTATGCACTTTGGGTACGGGCCGGTCGATCCCCAGCAGTGTATGGACGAAGTTACACTATGATATGATAGGACTACATTGATAGACGCACTTTTGGTACGGGCCGGTCGATCCTCGACAGTGCGTAGTCAGGATTATTGGTAAGCATGCACTTTTGGTACGGGCCGGTCGATCCCCGACAGTGCATAGCTATTCTCCCTCATGACTCCGGCCGGTTGTCTTACTCCTGTGTGCGCATGACTATTTGGTATTGTTTTCCTGATTCATGATTTGACAGATATTTGGGAAAAGAGACAGGTGAGTTGTTACTGCTTTCAATATTTACTTGGAAACTTTGTATTCTCTTCACAATTGTGGTGCACTATTTACATGTCTATTGCTTTCCTTATATCCTGTTTTATACTATTACTGTTGGACCTTAGTGAGTATCGAGTCGACCTCTCATCACTACTTCTTCGAGATTAGACGGGATACTCACTGGGTACATATTTATTTATGTACTCATGCTGCACTTTCTTTTCTTATGTACTTGACTGTACAGGTCCGGAGGCGGTATACATGATTATCAGGCCGTTCCTAGGTATTGATTGCGTGATCATACTTCACGGTGAGCTGCTCTTCCTGGCGACTTCCTGGCAGCACCCTGGAGTTTCTTTTGTCATGTTCTCTGTCTATTTCATTCAGACTGAGGCCCTGTATTTATTTTTAGTCATTGTATATTCAATAGTTGCCCGTGACCCTCATGACACTAGTTCCTGAAACACGCGTAGTATATATATTTTTAGTTTTGGGCTGTATATTTGTATATGGGCTTTGGTGTTGGCCCTGTGCCTTCGTATTTCATGATTATATTATCATATCATGCCATTCTCATGTTAATTGTTAAAAATTTGTATTTCCGACATGTTTAATCAGACGGGCAAAGGGGTAAAATCTAGTGTCTTCTATATTGGCTCGCCTAACCCCGTTGTTGGGCGCCATCGCGACCCGAATTAGGTTTTGGGTCATGACATTGGCGGATACCGGGTAGTGCTGACCGGTTTCTAAAATTAAGACTGCTCCAATAACCACGCCTTTGAAGTTTGCGGCCCCATCAAAGAACATCCTCCAATTGTCGTAGGATTTTGCAATGTCCTCTCCTACGAATGACACTTCTTCATCGGGAAAATACATTTTCAATGGTTCGTATTTTCCGCCCACAGGATTTTCAGCAAGATGATCGGCTAATGGTTGTCCCGTGACCGCCTTTCGACTTACGTAAATGATGTCGAACTCACTTAACAAGATCTGCCATTTAGCTAGCTTGCCAGTGGGCATGGGCTTCTGAAAGATGTACTTGAGCGGATCCATCCTTGATATGAGGTACGTTGTGTAGGAGCAGAAGTAATGCCTCAGCTTTTGTGCGACCCAAGTCAAAGCACAACAGGTGTGCTCTAATAGATAATACCGGGCCTCATACGGAGTAAACTTTTTGATGAGCTAGTAAATTGCTTGCTCTTTCCTCCCTGTTTCGTCATGTTGCCCGAGAACGCAACCGAAAGCTTCATCTAACACGGCCAGGTAGAGTAATAGAGGTCTACCCGGCTCTGGAGGTACCAAGACTGGTGGTGTTGAGAGATACTCTTTGATTCTGTCGAAGGCCTTTTGACAATCCTCAGTCCATTTGGTGGAAGCATTCTTTATTAGCATTTTGAAAATTGGTTCACAAATGACGGTGGACTGGGCTATGAACCAGCTGATATAATTGAGCCATCCCAGGAAGCTCATAACATCTTTTTTGTTCCTTTGTGGCGACAATTCTTGGATGGCTTTGACCTTTGATGGATCTAGCTCTATTCCTCGACGACTGACAATGAAACCTAGCAGCTTGCCAGCCGGAACCCCGAACGCACATTTTGCGGGGTTAAGTTTCAGATTGTATTTCCTTAACCTGTTGAAGAACATTCTCAAATCTTCCATGTGATCAGCAACTTTCTTTGATTTGATGAAGACGCCGTCCACATATACCTCGATCTCTTTGTGAATCATATCATTGAATATAGTAGTCATATCTCTCATGTAAGTGGCCCCTGCATTCTTCAGACCGAATGGCATCATCTTGTAGAAATATACTCCCCACGGCGTAATGAATGTCGTCTTCTCAGCATCTTCTTCATCCATCCAAATCTGATGGTAACCAAAAAAACAATCTACAAAGGACTGCAGTTCGTGCTTGGCACAGTTGTCAATTAAGATGTTTATGTTTGGCAAGGGGAAGTCGTCTTTCGGACTGGCCCAGTTAAGATCCCGGTAGTCGACGCACACTCTGACCTTCCCATCTTTCTTTGGTATAGGCACAATGTTAGCTAACCATGTAGGATATTCGACCACTTAGAGAACCCCGGCGTTGATCTGTTTGGTGACCTCTTCTTTGATTTTCAAGCTCATGTCTGGCTTGAACTTTTTGAGCTTTTGCTTCACTGGTGGGTATGTTGGATTGGTTGGCAGCTTGTGGGCCACAATAGATGTACTGAGGTCAGTCATGTCGTCATATGACCAGGCGAATATGTCCTCATATTCCCTTAAGAATTCCGTATATTCCTCCTTTTCTGACGGTGACAGATGAATGCTGATGCGTGTTTCTTTGACGATCTCTGCGTTTCCCAGGTTAACGACCTCGGTCTCGTCCAAATTAGACTTAGGTCTATTCTCAAAGTTCTCGACCTCTTTAATAATATCCTCAGGTATATCATCCTCGTCTGACTCAAGATCCGTTTATTGTGTTGCCTCATTGTAGGTCACAGTCGTCGGTTCATCAAGATAAGTAATAGTAATTCTGTGTAAATAAAGTAATGGGGAGGAAAACAGTAGCAAGTAAATATAAGATTTATAAAGTAACTGGAAATGCTTTGATAAATTGAATAATTGTTTGAACATGGGAGCTCTTTCTTGCAGAAATTAAAATGCGAGAAGAAAATTCTTTAAATAAATAAACTGTAAATAATGCTTGTTTTGTTAGCCTTGCTACCCCGAGGATCGACGGGCTTTGGTTGTCCTGATGGACCAATTGATGAGACATGATCCCTTGCTCATGACTTGTATAGAAGTACCTTCCTCCCCCTCCTCTTCAAGAATGACACAACAGTCCATGTCCTCACCATCCATAAATATATCCCTTATTGCCGCTAGCGCCTCTTCCTCGTCTGTACCATATGTGATATCAGCTGGCTGGAAAGTTTGCTCTATGTGGGGTATTGGTTTATCTAATGTGTAATAGGGGCCGCGCCATGGTGGCAACTAGTCCTTGAACTCCTTCCAAGTGTACTCGTACCCTAGACCAAAAGTAGTACCATGCTTCTTGAGTGTTATTGGCTTTGTTATTCCTTGGAGATTCTTACCGATCCCTTTACCCGGCTCGTACCCTTGCCAATTCAATATTCTTTCGGTCTTACTTCCCCACCACATGTCCTTGTCAATGGCATTAACACGTTCCACGTTGTGATAGATTTCTCCACCCAACTTCCTCATTCCATCGATGACCGAAATGGTTTGGCGACCGTAGATATGGTTGCTACCATCGCCATGAATGATTACCTCTTGGTTATTCCATTCAAACTTCACAACTTGGTGTAAGGTTGATGCTACGGCCCCATCCATGTGGATCCAGGGTCGTCCCAACAGTAAATTGTAGGACGCAGGCACATCTATCACTTGGAAATCTACATCGAACCAAGTTGGTCCCATCTGTAAGCACAAGGTGATTTCTCCCATGGTGGACCTCTGCGAACCATCGAAGGCTTTTACATTGATCTCTCCTTCCTTTATCTCATGTAGACTCTTGCCAAATTTCTTGAGTGTGACCAGCGGACAGATGTTGAGGCCGGAACCCCCATCAATTAGGATCCTTGTGACGAAATAATCCTCACATTGCACAGTGATGTGTAGTGCTCTGTTATGCCCTAATTCTTCGGGCGGCAACTCATCTTCATGGAAAGTGATCTTGTGACTTTCCAGTAACTGGCCTACCATGTTGGCCATTTCTCCACTGGTGATATTGTCCGGTACGTATGCTTCACTCAGCACCCTTAGCAAAGCACTCCTGTGAGTTTCAGAGTTTTGTAACAGGGAGAGGATGGATATCTGAGCTGGCGTTTTGTTCAACTGGTCGAGGATTGAGTATTCCTTGGCTTGTATCTTTCTCCACTGATCGTCTGAATCTGTTTCAATGATGGGGGGACGGTTGTTGGCCTGCTTGCTAGAATCGGCCATATGTTTGGGGGTATAAACTCTGCCAGTTCTTGTCATACTCTGTGCAGTCATGACTTCTTCAGACTTGCCTTTACCTTTTATCCTTGCTTCAGCGGTATAGTCCAACGGAATAGCGTCTGAGTAAAGGGGTGTAGTTGTTGACATTGCCACTGGGATAGGTGATTCTTATTCCTGCCGGAGTATATTTTATAGATGGTCGGACTGCAACTTCGAGCGGTCGTACAAACTCGACTTCAATTGGTCTTGGGGCCTTTCCTTTGGCGGGCGGTCTCGATTCAAACTCAAGTGGAATGGACATGTTTACCTCAACTTCCTCAGATGGCTGCATCTGGACCACAATCGGATTAAGAGTAATTGCAGGCTTCTTCGGATGACCCTCGGCAATTAGCCCAATTGATCCCTCGGGATCCCAATCATCTTCAGCCTCAATCATGTGGACACCACCTTTATGGTCAGGCAGCGGATTATTGCAAACATTAGGAGCAGGGTCCTTAGCTACAATGATCTTGTTATCTATGAGGGTCTGTATCTTGTCCTTCAAGGAACGGCATTCCTCGATGGTGTGTCTCTTCATGTCGGAGTGGTAAGCACAGGTTTTGTCTGGGTTGACCCACTGAGAAGGGTTCTCAGGGACGACAGCGGGAATGGGTGTGACATAACCGACGACTTTAAGCTTTTCGTATAATTGGTCAATGCGTTCAACTATGGCAGTATACTGTTTTGGTGGACGGCGGTCGAAATTTGGGCGAGGTCTCGGGAAGTTTTGGCGATTAGGTGGTGATTGGTAGTGAGAAGGTTGGGAATTGTAGGCATTATAGACGGGAGTTGGTTGGGAGTATGTGGGCGAGGTAGGCTGATATGTGGATGGTGGAGTTTTGTAGGTGGGTGAGGGTGTTTGATATTGAGGTGAGGGTGCTTGGTAGCTTGGAGCTGGTTGGTATGTGAAGGAAGGTGTGGGGTATACTTGGTATTTGGGAGGGGACTTGACTTGTTGTGCCACCATAACGGCTCCTACATCCCTTTTCTTGGACACACCACTGGATTGCAGAGCTTTATTGGTATCCTGTAAGGCTTCAAAATTAGTAACCATACCGTTTTTATGCCTTCCTCGATTCGCTCTCCTAGCTTGATAATATCAGAAAACTTATGCCCCTCGACCATCATCAGCCGCTCATAATACTGAGGATCCTGAGCGCGTACAAAGAATTTCTTTATTTGTTCCTCTTCTAAGGCCGGTCTGACCTTGGCAGCTTCTGACCTCCTACGAGTAGCATACTCGCGAAAGGTCTATGTTGGTTTCTTCTTCAAGTTCTGGATGTGGAACACATCCGGTGCATTCTTCGTGTTGAATCTGAATCTATCCATGAAGTCCGTAGCCATGTTCACCCAATTGATCCATTTCTTTGGATCCTGGTTGATGTACCAGAATAGTGCATCACCTTTCAAACTCCTCATGAAGAGTTTCATGCGGATCCTTTCATTTTTCCCCACGCCGTCCAATTTATCGCAGTAAGTCCTCAGATGGACTCTTGGTTCACCAGTACCATCAAACATCTCGAACTTAGGAGGTTTGTACCCCTCGGGCAATTCAACATCGGGCTGTATGCAAATATCCTCATAGTTCAATCCCTCAACNATCGGACGCATGGGTATGCGGTGTGGAATGAGCTATGGTTTCCACATAAATGGGGTTGTTGTAAGCCTGGAAGTGGTCTCTCGTCTGATCCTGGAGAGGCAGAGTGTTGTAGTGACATGTGTTGCGTTGTGCTGGTGGAACGGGATCCTTGGGGTGAATGGGTTGTTTGGGGATGTTTTGTGGTAAAGTGGGGTTCGGAGCATTTGGGAAGTGAACGTCTGGGACGTTGAGGGAGAATGATAAGTGGGCCAAGTTCTTGACTTGATCAAGTTCCTCTTGGAACTTTAGCAACTTCTTCTCTAGTGGAGACATACCCTCGTGCAGAACCTGATACCCTGAACATCAGTTCTCTCAACTTGTTCATCCCTGTTGTCTTTTCTAGTACCGCTTGCATCTGCCATCTTAATTTTACCCTTGCTTTTTCCTTTGGGAGGACTGGTAGGAGGAGTAGGAGGAGGGCCCTTTGATCTTGTGCGATTAGCTGTTGATGCTAGAGTGCACGAACTAACCTTTGGGGAAGGGGAATAACTAACAAAAATGGTAGTGAAGTTAGTGAAGATTATGAAGAATATTGTGGTAATTTAAACATGTAATGCGAAAATGTAAAACGCATCCTAAGTTGGGGAACCTCTTTATGCCCGAGGCAGGCCTAACGACAAATTAATTTGGAGAACTTAAATACTAAATGCCTCATTTTATTGATAATAAAATAGACAAATCCAACTTGACTCTAAGAATGCGAATATATAAAATGTCACTAATGGCCAGTGGCCTTATTATATCAAAAGCAAAGTAAAGACAAATCCTATCTATTTGGTCCCAGAAGGACCTTCCCCAGACTCGGAACCTCTACTTGCCTTGATCAACATTCCCATCTCGCGGAGTCCCAGCAGTAAGTTGGTTTTGGCTAGAATTCCCGCTTCAGCTCCCTCGATCTTTTGACAAGTCTCGATCCTCCTAAGGAACGTTTCCTCCAGGTCAACTATGCCTCGTTCCAAGTGTGCTAGCCTCTGGGTGGAAGTGATGGCCATGTCCTTCCATTCCTTGATCAGCTTCTTGTTGGCTATGTGGATTTTGTGATGATCTTCTTCACAGTCACGGAGCCTTTTGCGAAGCAGGTTGAGTCTAGTTGTCGCCTCGGATTTCTCATCTATGACCATATGTCCTCGAGCGAACCCTGGCTCAATATTTCCTCCCAGTTATCTTCCAACCATCCTAGATAGTAAGGAGAGCAACCAGCGTGATACCTGTCGGGCTCGATAGTATCCTTCTCCAACCAGATCCTGCAGTGCCACTATTGCTGAGCTTGACACTTGTGAGGGTTGTCATCATTTTGGAAGTCCGCCCTGAGATGACTCATTTTCTCAACCCTTGAGACGACTTGCTTCCTCTTTGCCTGCCTCATTATGCAAATCAGGACGTAAGGGTATGTCCCTCTAAGACCAATCAATATCAGGAGCGGAGTGTCTCTAGTCCGAATGATGAATTCGTCGATCGGGAACCACTCGAACATCCATTGGATCTGATCCCCGGTAAGATTTTCCAATAACTCAACCCATCCATCGGAATTCTCTAGTTGTGCAAACATTTCGGGGATGTAGTTCATACGCTTTGGATGATGGAAAGCAATATGATCATCCCAAACTCTCCTATGTATGTCTTGACGGTAGTCACCCCTTTGCAAATTCTCGGTGAGCCAAAGCTGAAGTAGCAGGTTGCAACCCTCAAAATGTTTCGCTCCTCGTTAACAGTTCTCCAAAGCTCGGTATATGTCAGCAACAATCATAGGTACAATGCTAAAATCCTGTCCGTCGATCCCTTCCATCAAAGTCTTGGTAACCATAGCCAATCTGGTGTGGATTCTCCCCTTCTTTGTCGGGAAGACCATCAATCCCAAAAAGCAGAATATGAAGACGAATACCCGGCGGTGAATGTGTCCTAGAGAGGTGAGGGCAAACTCTTCCTGTTATGTGCAGTAAGACTGAATACGGCCATACCTCTTGTATAAATAGTCAAAGGGGATGTACGAGTTTTCCAAGCAGACTAAATCTGGATTCTTCTTGAGTCCCATAATCTTTAGAAAACTCCGGCCTGTTCGGTTTTCAGGCATCAATAACCCTTGAGACTCCCAGGGAAAACCAGCTAAACCCCCTATTTCCTCTAGCAGCGGTGTCATCTCATTGTTCCAAAATCGAATAACTAACCGATCACAGTCCCAGAATAAGGTGGCAGCCTCTATCACCATGTTATTAGGATGAATGTCCAAGAGAGAGGGCAGGTTGCCCAGGTGTTTTCTGATTGCTGTTTTGTCGCTTGAGTGCAAGTCTTCCCAAAACTTTAGAAGTTTTGGGTGGATGTTGGTGACCATGCCGAATCTGGGGACCTCGTGCTTCTTCTCTGCAAAGTAAACAGGTTAGGACCTTACCCCCACTGGACTCGACTATTTAACTTCAATAATTAGCATGAGCATTTAAGTTCTCCAAATAAATGCACAGAAGGTGAATGCGTCCTTTTGGGTTCCAGGGAAACCCAATGGACTTTGGACAAGGCTATCTCGATGGCTATTGTGCGGACAACACATCAGCCTGGCTAGGTTTGACCATGATGCATGCAATATACAATAGAGTAAGGTTTCTATTCGGGTTTTAGACCGGTACCCTTGAGCGGACAACTCAAGGGGGAAGGCACGGAACTGTCGACTGCACCGTTGATCGACTAGTTTTACCGCAAATACGCCTTTCCGAATTTAGGGGGTGATAATATTGGAATAGCGCAACCACTCATTGTAAGCGTTGCTATAGGATTTGTTTGGCACGAGTGGAATATGAATAAGGAGCATGATATGCAATAATAAGCATTAAAACAGATAGGCATGTATTTTCACGTTGAGGGAAGCGGTAAAGAAACGAAATACAACAGTTATAATGAAAGCGGTTATAGAGAAAACATGAAGATATGTCAGTTACGTTCAGGTGAAACAAGTACTTGTAAAAAGTAAACAGTTAACAGCATATAACGGGGAATAGGAAAAGGCGTAAGCATTTAAATTAAAGGTCCAAATTCACAAAGCAAATTGTAATGGTATAAGCCTAGGGAAGATCCCCAGCGGAGTCTCCATGTAGTCGCGCCCCCTTTTTCTATCGCACGGGTTAGGTACGGAGAGATCCGGTTTATGACATTTTGGACAACTCCTTAAAAGAAAGGATTTAAAGAAGAGTCGCCACCTAACAATTTTTATGGTGCGTTAGGGCACCTAGAGTTGATAACTCGTGAACTAGTTTGCATTACCAGATATTGGGTAAGGACTTAAAATTATCCCAAGGGGAAGGTGTTAGGCACCCCTCAAGATCCACAACTGTGGGTCCCATCCAAAAAGTTTTGTGAATTTGGACGGCGAACAAATAGCAAGTAAGGTTAATATAAGAGGGGATTTCAAACAAGCATAAAAATCTTTAAAGGTTTTGGAGAAAGCATAAAAATAAATATTTGAAAAGAAAATGTCCTAGGTTTAAAGTAATACGGATCACATCAATTAAATACCCGGTATGTCATACCTCGACGGGGCGGCTACACTTGGTATTAGCGCACCAGTCATCATATTCGTATTCTACCCTTCCCACCCCATAAAGGTTATTTAAAATGCGTGTGTTGGTTACGAATGCTTATTGCGTGCCATTACCCGTCCCATTCTATAAGCCCTGGAGGGTATTTAGGACTACTAATCCTACAAGGTGAGTACTAGGCTGGACCCCTAGGTTTAAAGGATAAAATACTAGGTGACATGCATAACAGGTAGGACCTCACATATAAAGGGACACATAGGGGAAAATAAAGGCTCATAAGTCCCTCCACAGATAGACATACAATTGACACGTCTCAAACACACTTAAAGTCTCAGAGATGGGGTTAAAAGAGAGTTTTGAGTAAAACAGTGAGTTGCAAGAGGAATCTGATTTGGAAAACTTAGCGAAGGAATAATTTAGAGAAATAGTTGATTTTTAGAAATGCAGTCGTTTAGGGGAGTGGTAAAATTTAGAAGTACAATGATTTAAAACTTTCAACAGACATAGCTGAAAATTATTGAGGCCTGGTTTTGAAGTAAAATACAGTAGCTTAACATATATGGTAGTTAAAGATAATTGCAGTAAAGGAGTAATAAGTGGTACCAAAAATACAGTAGCTTTAAATACTCAGAGCAAGGATTCAAAATGGTACGATTTTTTAGTGGAGTGAAGTATCTTTGAAAACCCATTAGTTCATAACAATGCAAACTCGGAAAGTCCTAAGGGAAACAAATGTATAATTTCGAGACTGTTTTAAAATAGAGCCAGAGCTTTAGTAAAACAAATTGAACCTCAGGGAGGTAAAACAAGAATGAGAGCAACAGAGTTCAAAAGGTTAAAGAGGTTAATTAGCCTTAAACATAATTGGTTTAATTTTATCGCGTTCGGCCTAAAGTTGCCTAGGCGTCGTATACATTGCCTAACTATTTTAAAAGGTGAACATGCATATTTTGGATTCTTATTTTAAAGAGTATATTTGCGGAAAATGTTTCGAGTAGGATAACTGCATTTTTATTAGATTAAACATGCTAATTAGGTGCTTTAACTATTTGTAGTTCAAACAAGTATGAGATCCTAAACAACAGGATATCTAATGCACATAGAAATTCCTAACACATGGTTTCTAAGATGGAAATGCAGTAATGACCTTATGACAGTTTATTAGGCTTGTTATTAACTGGTCAAGATTATGAAATGAGGATAATAACATGCTGAAAGTGAAAGACCTAAAACAGGGTTTCTACTATGTGAGATGCATGCCCTAGACAAGTTATCTAATGCACAAATAAAGTCCTATAAGCATGTTTTCTACCCATCACCTAAGCTAAGCATGCATAACCCCTCCCAAATTCACTATCCAGCCCCAATTATTCGTTTACAAATTATTACAAACCTGAATAATAAATTACACTAATGAAAAAAGAAAATAAGAAGTTATTCTATAGGGAGCCTTCAACCCGGCCCAATCTCCCAGCCTCACTCCTTTCGAGTTTCACAACCTTAATGGCCTGGGTGCGGCAAAGCTCCCAAAGGGCCCAATGGATCCCTGGCCAATACCAGCACCCAGGGAAATTGCCAAGATATTAACAAACTGCAGTGTGAAATTACCAGCCTTGTGTGTCAAAGTTCCATGAGTACTCAGGGGCACTCAAGGCAATGCTCACACGAAGTGGGTAGGACCTAATTTTCTAGGAGTAGTGTAATATGCAGGGAAGAGAGGAATGTTCATAGTTTAAGAAAAGAGTTTTCAAAACTGGAGAGTTAGTTTTTGAAAGATTAACTTAAAATAGACAGAAACATTAATCAATAGTTCAGCAATACAGGATTGTACACAAGGATAATGAGACAAAAAGGAAAATAAATCACCTAATAACACCAAGAGATACAGAGACTTATGAGAAATCCCTAAGCATGAACACACAGAATCAAAGAGATTCAGGGGACCAAGAAATGGCAAAGTTTAGACAGTAACAGGAGACAGTAAAAGAAGACAGTTGTGATAGGTGAAATTAAGAGCAAGTAACAGTCATATGAGCATGAAAGTCAAGTATTGACAGATGAAAAGTTCAGGGAACCAGGGATATGAAGGTTCACACATGATACTGAACAAGAATAGAATCGTCCTAACATATGTATACAAGAATAAGTACAGCTCATAAAAAATACTGGCTTAATCATAAACAGGTAAAGAGTTGAGCATGGAAAGTATCATCAGGAAAAACAGGGCATCAATTGCATGTAGAACAGTAGAAGCATAGGTAGAAAACAACTAGGAATACAACATACTAAAATAGTAATAGCCACATTGTTTGTAACCTTGGAAATTAATCAGGACATACTAGTAACAAGAGAGAGCAACAGAATGAAAGAGCCAAGTATGAGCACAATATTGGCCTAGGCTTATAACCGGCCAATAACAATCGCAGAGTAAAGAAAAGAAGAGAGAAAAGCACAAGAGAGAACTTAGAGTAGTACTGATAAGAGAGAAGAACACAAGTCTGTGTGTGTATGTGTCATTGAAAGACATAGAGTATTTACAAATGCAAATAGGTAGTAAAAGACAATGGTAAAAAAAGAGGACAAAATCAAATCAGTGTAAGAAAATATCTGGTTCCCTTAAGTCAATGGATTCAAACTCAGAATGGTAAAACATATAGCCATATAAGGTAAGTAAAGTCATCACAAGACTTAAATAAGGAAACAATCAAGGTCTGTTAAGTAACAAGGAATCTCAATTAACTGAAGAATCAAGACAAATTACTCCCTTAAATTAAGGGATTGGAATTCAAAAGTAAAACACATAGTTTCATAAGGCAAAGTAAAATCAGTCAAGACTCGATTTAAAGGAAGGAATAATAGGGTGAACAATTAAGACTAGATTCAGAAAGCCATAGTAGTTAAGTAAATAGAGCAAATTAATGAACAAGGTAAGTGAATCTATCAATCTAAACAAACAGGCAGAGTTTTCATATTCTCAATCATATCATTCAATAAAGAAATCAGAGTCAATCAAGAGGGATTTATGCTCCAAATTTCAACACATATATAGAGAAGCTAATAAACATATCATGGATAAGTTTAGAGATGCATAACAATCACATATAGATAACACGAGTAGGTTAGGCCTTAGAAACTCAGTGGAACATGTTCGAGGTACAGAAACTTAAACAGAGAGAGAGTCATGCTAGACATAGAGAAATTAGGGTTTTAACATAGGCGAGATAACAATCGCAGAATCATCACAATATGCAGAGAATAAACTTAAGAGTGAAGAGAAAACTCAGTAGGAGTCAAATAGTCCAACCAGCATAAAGATACGAACATAGAAGTCTAAGAAGATTAGGGTTTTCAACATAAAACAATGTTAAAAATAGTAAGAGCGTGGAATCAGTAAATATGCAAGGGAAAAACTCAAGCATGCAAGTGAAATCAGTTTGAACCAGTATAGAAAAGACTTAGAGAAAAACCCTAACTAAAAATACTCAAAACGTTTTAAACTTGATGAATCTTAAAGATCGAGTTGAGAATAGTATAAAACATAAAGAAACAAGTTTAAATTTGTTAAGGATAACAGAGATTCAAGATGTTCAAGTCAAAAATTAGAGTTTCGTAAGAACCAGAGTAAGAACAGGAGAACCTGCCGTGAAACTCATAGATGGTCGTGAGGAAGGCATGGCAGCGTTAAAACCCATCGGAGAAAGGCCGGACTCAACCCAGGCAGAGCTCCAATAGTCGTTGGGTATGATGGAGACCCATGGCGGTCTCATAGGTAAAGTAAGTTTGAGCAAGGAGGTGTCAGGGTGGCTGGTGGTCGAAAGGGGAGAGGCTGGAGGTGGCCGGAGTCAAGCTAAGAGCCATCGGAGAAGACAAAGAACCAGAAGGTTCTAGAGAGAAAGGGAGAAGAAGAGACAAAGAGAGGGAGTGAAGAGTCTCGAAATGAGACGGGGAGGGGTTGTTAGGTGGGAGATATTTTAGGAAAGGGGGGACCTGGGCCGTTGATCTTATTTGATCAATGGCTCAAATTTAATTAGGGATTGGGCCGGGTATGGATTGAAGATTGGGCTACGTCTATGGGTTAATTGGGTTGGGAATTTTGGGGTTTAAATGTGGCTAAATTTGAAAATAAAAATGGCTACTAGTTAAATACCTACAAAAAAAAATAATTAATTAATAAAAAATAACTAATAATTGTATAAAGTAAAATTGAGTAAAAATAGGTAAAATCACAGTAATTAACTAATATTAAATGCAAAGAATATGTAAGTTTTGAATAAAAATAGTACAAAATGTTCAATTGGCTATGATTGCAAAATTGTTGCAATTGAAATTAAATGGCTCCCAATTGGGTAATTTGTGAAATAGTTGAATTTTAATAGCTAGAAAATGATTATAAACGATATACTGAGCTGGAAACATTTTTGAAATTATTTACAGCATAGTTTATGAATAATTATTTAAATATGAAATATTGAATAGACATGCGAATAATTTAATAAAATAGGGAAAATAGGGGGGAAATGCTTATTATTTAAATAGTGATTTTGAAAGCTTATATGCAAGTTTAAAAATAATTTGAGAAAAAATTGGGTATCAACAACTTGCACGATTAAACAAAATCAACATCACTAATGAAAATCCTATAGGTAGGGTTTCTAAACACATTGCAAAACTTAACAGTTTGACAAATGAGCAGAATTAACAGCATAGATGAATCCCTATAGGCAGGATTTCTACCCAGTTTAACAAAAAGAAATAAGAAACCCTCCCGATTTACTAAATACCCCAGAATCTGTTTATTACAAAGTTATTACAGACCAGAATAGCAAATGAATTACATAATAGTAATGAAATGAACTATAAGGAGCCTTTTATTAGGCCCAAATATACCTGGGTAACCAGGCCTTCCAACCATGTCAACTTTGAGGCTAATTTAACAGGTACAACATTTTCGATGGTGAGGGACTCACCCATAGCACATATAGAACCAAGTTACTGATGTGTCAAAGTTCCCAAGGGCCTCAGTGACCCAGGGAAATGCTCCCACCAGAACCACATATTCAGAGATAATTCAAAAGAGATTAGGAACTAGTTTCCATTATGTCAGAGTTCACATGAGTCTCACACTAGGGTGGTTGAGGATAGAACCTAAGAGACTAAAAGTGGAGGTTTTTAAAAGAGTAATAATATGTAAAAAGAGGAAGAGGCGGATTTAAAACAATTTTGATTTTAGAAGAAACAAACCTTAGAACACAAAACTTGTAGGCAGAATTGCATTAAGAAAGCAAGCAAGGTCCATGCTCAAACACACAGTTCAGATAAGTTTAAATCTGGAAAAAATCTAGTTAAGCAAGGTGTTCATGCTATCATTTAGGAAAGCCTTACTAAACTATAGAGAACCAAACAGTCAGAAAAAACATGAATCCAAGACATGTTGGAAAGCAAGTTATCAAAGCACATAAACAACATAACAAGAAGCCTAGTAATAATACAAGTTTCAAAGGTCTAGGGCTAATTGATTATTTAACCTTCTAACATTATCCTAAAGGTACTCAAATTCAGAATAGGTTCAGAAAACATAAGAGGCAGATTAAGCATAAGTTCTTAAGGGGATTCATATTATTCAACACAACCATTCTCAGACTAACAATATTAAAAGAGAATCATAGAAGCATAAAGGCAGAATCATGCTAAAATAAAGTTCAAATATACTGGTCGAATAACACAGATTGTGGAGACATGAAGAAAAATGAAATGGCAAAGGGATAATGGCTTACCAGTTAGGCAGAAAAATCAAGAAAGTACACCACAATAGTTAAGTCCAGAAGCAATTGGCCTTGGCTTTCAGCCGGCCAAGACCAGAATCAAACGAGCAAAGAATCAAAGTAAAACCTGAGTTTTTTAGTAAGAGTATTGAGAGTTCGAGTCTGTCTCAAGGGGAAAGGGGGAAGGGGTTTAAATAGAACTAGACTAGAGCCCACAACTAAGGTAATAATCAATCAAGGAAAACATCTAATCAGTTAATTAAAGAAAAGAAACTCAAAACCTTATTTAAGGTAAGCCAGAAGTAACAAGTACATAGACGCGTAAAACATACAGTCAAAGATTTAACACAGTAATAAGGATTCATACAGATTTGGGGAATCAAAGACTCCTAAGTGAAACAATTAACGGCAAGAGTCATAAAAACAGATAGACAGAATCATTGAAGGAAAAAATAAAATCGAAAACCCTAATTTTTAGGGTAATTAAAATTAGTCAAGAATATCAAAAGAAAAACTATAATAAAGATGTATAGAGACGGATAAACAACAACATTAAAGATTGAACCAGATTTGGTTCGATTTTTTAAGAATCAAAACCCTAATTTTTTGGGTAAAAAATTAGTTAGAAAAATCATAATAGAGATGCACATAGATAGATATACGGAAATATTAAAGGAAAATATTTAACAAAAAATAGAAAACTATAACAGATCTGAGCCCTAGCTTTAGGGTAAGTGAAGAATCGAACAAAAATCTCAGAGATTCATACCATAAAGGGACGATAATGAACATAGATGGAAAGAAGTGAAGGTTCGAACCATATTTGGTTCAAAGCAAGAGAGATCTATTTGCCATGTCGGGCAAGTGATTATGTAATACCACAATCGGTTAATCAGTAATAGGAGAGGGATAATAAGGTAAGGGAATCGTTAGTGGATTCCATTTGAATCGAAGGGGAAATGGGGATTACGACCCTAGGGTTTTATAAGAGGAGAAGAAGAGAGAGTTTGAGCGCGGCGGGGTGGGTGAAATGAGTTAGGGTTTTTTTTTTTATATAGTAAAATTTACTACTAGGCTAGCTGCCTAGTAGCGATTTTATTAATACTAATAAAACGAAAAACAAATAACATAATGTTGTCCTAAAATCATAGGACGATAAACAAAGAATAAGACATAACTCCTACTATCAAAATTGGGCTTGTAGGCCCAATAGTGATCTCACATAATGTACTACTATCTAAAATGTAACCAACTAAGTCTATTTCTGAGTAACGCCCAACAGGGTAGGCCCACAGCTGGCCCATGAATCCCCTTTCCTTAATTCATTTAGAGCTGGCCAATAGAATTTCTGATCTGGCCCAATAATGCCTTCAACTCCCAGGCCCAAATTTAGAAGCCAAGATAGCCACTGATCTGGGCCACGATTTTGAGCCCAAATCTCATAATACCCAGCCCAAGCGAGACTTCCGAATATCTGTAATAACACTACAGATTTCATTTCATTTCCCCTATCTTCACTATCACTCGTTTGCCCTAGGTCCTTCCTCTTGGTTGTCACGCCCGTCCAAGATCCATGCCTCCAAGCTGGTAAGTCCCTCCATCTGAGCTCATTTGTTTCCTTTTTGTTTGGATTTTTCATTACTGATTTGTTTATCTTTGTTTCTGCCATCTTTTGCCCTATCTTGTTCCTGTCCATGACTGTACCAGCAGCACGAAGATGAGCTGGTAAGTTTCTGATTCTCCTCTTGTGTTTTTCATTTCTGGTTTGTTTTTTATTTTCATTTTTCCTCCTTGCTTTGTTGCTGACTACTCGTTCATTCACTTGTCCTATCTTCTTCTCTTCGATTTCCACTGTACCTGTTCCATATCGACGCCGATGAGCTGGTGAGTAGTTCAATCGGAGCTTTTCTTTTCCCTTTCTGCTGTGACTTTGTTTTTTATTCCTTCTCATTATTTTGTTCCTTGTGATTTCATGTTTCCTGCCGGTGAGGATTGCTGTAAACTCAGCTCCTATATCTATCCTTATGTCCATGCGATTGCCAGCCCTTTTAGCTCCAGCTGATCCACTATTGTTGGCTGGCATATGTGATTTCCTCAATGGGCTAGCTACAGGTACTGTTTCTTCTTCAATTTCCTGGCTCAACATTTTTACTTGTCTGAACTCTCTTGTTTGTATCCTTTCTTTGGTTTCCATATCTATGCATGTCACTTTTCCGATGACACTTTATAGAATCAGTGTTAATTCCTGCAAAAAAGAACACATTGTTAGAGTAAAAAAGGACCTTTATGTACTCCTCATTGCTGATTTGTACATAAATGTCCTCTAATTGTATGATGTTCATGTCCCCTTNTCTTATCTGAACTCTCTTGTTTGTATCCTTTATTTGGTTTCCATATCTATGCATGTCACTTTTCCGATGACACTTTATAGAATCAGTGTTAATTCCTGCAAAAAAGAACACATTGTTAGAGTAAAAAAAGACCTTTATGTACTCCTCATTGCTGATTTGTACATAAATGTCCTCTAATTGTACGATGTTCATGTCCCCTTTTAATACTGATCCCTCTTCTCTATCCCCCTTCTTTATCTTTATATTGTACACTCTCTTTGCAACCCCCTTATAACTTTTTGTTATTTGTTTATGCCTATTTTGATTAGACATTCTAGGCATTAGTTTATTTGTGTTTTGTGTTGCCCTATTCCTTGCTTGTATCCAACTTTCCCCCCATCTAGTATTTATTTTCCTATCTTGATGTTTATTTTCCTTCCCATGATTTGTATCTTCCTGTGATCCTGCATGGCTTCTTGTATGACTTTCCCTCTTATTGCTACTTATCCTCTGTATCTTCCTGCTCCTAAGTTGAAATTTCCTTTCCTTGGCCTGTTTTGTTGCTTGATGTGGCCCCCATTTCTATTAGACATTCTGGGCAGCTTATTAAGTATTTTCCATCCTTTCCTGCTTTGTTTCCCAAATGCAACTGCTCTGCATTCTCCATGTCTTCTTGAATTCCCTGATTTTGTGAATTGCTGATCTATGTAACTGAATCTGAACAAATTTGGTAAAGCCAAAGTTTTGGCTCAATTAGATTTGTCCAGTGTCCTTTGTTTTTTATCAGCAGTCTCTTCCCCCTATCATGCTCAATTCTATTAGACTTTCTGAGCACTTTAAGTTTGTGTACCATCATCTTTTTAGTGCTCCATGCTGTTAAGTAGTTGTCTAAACCCTTAGTCCCTCCCTTGGAATGAATGCCAAGCATTAATACCACAATTAGGAGCTTCTTTAGGTCAGGCAACCACTTAAGATTGTTTCCTGCAAAAAAGACAAACATGTTAGTGAACAATTGTGTTACCAATCTCTCCCCTTTACAGGTTTGAGTATGGTAATAGGTATCCTCCTTCCCCTTATTACTACATGTGCTTCTCCTCATTTGTGTCATCAATTTCTTGCAACTTTTACTCTCAAATATGGGCATTGTGATTTGTCATCATTTAGTATCCTCCTCCCTACT
>MDKH01014313.1:0-49541 GCA_005239495.1 Nicotiana undulata
CAAGGAAATGAAGAAATAAACATAAATGGGTAAGAAATCCTTAACCACAATGGTGAAATCTTCAAGACCCAAGTGTGTGTGCAAAGCCCTAGCTTCAAAACTTGTTCTTCTCTACTCAAAATATATTTACAAAACTGAAGAAAATTTCCAAAGATATGCCAAAAATCCGATTCTAAGATGTTGCCAAGGTATGCTTTTTATAGAGGGCCAAAAATTCGAGTGAAAAGTGGACAAAAACACCCCCGTCGGGCTGATATGCGATTGCATCCCTGTCGCATATCAGGGATGCGATTCGCATCTTCACTCTTTCCGTCGCACATCAAAACCTTAGGTCCCAGAGGGTCGTCTCATTTGAGAGATGCGGTCCGCATTAGTTATATGCGATCGCATTCGGCCATTGCTCCCCTCTTTTCTCTTCTTTACTCTCTTTTTGCTCAATTTCACTCCAATTTGACCTTAACCACTTCATGGCATCATTTTCCTGCAAATAGAGCAATTATACACTGATAGTAACCTCAAATACCCATTGAACAACACAAAATCTACTGAAAAGAGGCTAAAATGAGTGGTAAAATTGCCACTCATCAGCTACCATCTGTATTAGTGTTGCTTCTCTTCTTTGTTCGAGCAGGTCCAGATTGGTCCTCAATTCACCGTTGTTTGCGTCCTCCGTGGTTGTTGTAAACCTTATGCTTGGTTTGCCAATCTCCACAGGTATTAAGGCTTCTGAGCCATAGGCAAGTGCGAACAGAGTCTCTCCCGTGGCTATTTTTGAAGTTGTTCTATAGGCCCATAGTACCGCTGGTAACTCATCAGGCAAATTTTCCTTGGCTTTCTCTAGCCGTTTCTTTAGGTTGTTGATGATGACTTCATTTGTTGATTCATCTTGACCATTAGCTATGGGGTGATATGGCGTTGATGTAATCCATTTGATTTGCCAACTTTCAAAGAATTTTGTGATTTGTGTGCCTCTGAATTACGGGCCATTATCACACAAGATCTCCTTAGGTATTCCAAAGAGGCATATTATGTTTCTCCATAAGAATATTTTAACTTACTTTTCTCGCACCTATTTGAAAGCTTCCGCCTCCACCCATTTTGTAAAATAGTAGGTTAGCACGAGTAAGAATTGTACCTTTCTTTTAGCTACGGGGAGGGGTCCTACGATATCCATGCCCCACTTCATGAATGACCATGGTGATATTATTGGGTGTAATAGTTACGATGGTCGATGCATGTTATTGGAGAACCGTTGGCATTTATCACATTTGGATACGAAGCTCTCAGCCTCTTCTTCCATCTTAGGCCAATAGAACCTAGCTCTGATAAGGGTTTCGACAAAGGATCTCGCCCCTGCATGATTTCCACAGTGTCCTTCGTGGAATTCTCTCATCACGTACTCATGTTGATTAGGTCTGAGGCATTTAGCTAGTGGACCTCAAAATATCTTGCGATATAATATATTGCGAATGAGGCAGTATCGGGCAGCTTTTCGGCGAAGTGCTTGAGCTGTTTTTTTCTCATCAGGTATGGTGCCATTCTACAAAAAATTTAAAATGTTGTTTCTCCAATCCCAGGTTAATTTGTTAAAAGTTACCTCATTTTTGTCCTGGTTTATTGCTGAATGAAATAGATGGACGACAATTGCATTGTCTTTGTTTGTAACTTTCGTGACTGCTGCGAGGTTAGCCAATGCGCATGCTTCCACATTTTTCTCTCTAGGTATTTGTATAACCTTCCATGTTTTGAATTGCCTCACGAGATCTCGTGCCTTTTCTAGATATTGTTTCATCTGAGTCTCCCGAGAGATATAAGTCCCTTGCATCTGATTTACTACCAGTTGGGAGTCGCTGATTACGATTTGCTCGATTAAGAGTTCTCGTGCCAGTTCTATCCCTGCAATGACAACTTCATACTCTGCTTCATTGTTAGTTATAGGATAACATTTGATAGTTTTTCGTGTCTTTTAACCTGTGGGTGATATTAAGACTATGCCTAAGCCGGCACCTTTTACATTGGAAGAACCATCGGTAAATAGGGTCCATAGACCCGGATTAGCACCGTTAAGGAGTTGTAACTCTTTTTCCACTTCATGGACAATGCTATTATTAAAATTAGCGACAAAATCAGCTAAAATTTGAGACTTTATCGCAATCCTAGGCTAATATATTATGTCATGTTCGCTCAATTCAATAGCCCACTTAGCTAATCTTCCTGGTAGTTCTTGTTTATGAAATATATTTATCAATGGATAAGAGGTCACAACAGTTATTGAATGACATTGAAAATATGGCCTCCACTTTCTGGATGTCGTGACTAGAGCTAATGCCAGTTTTTCTAGATGTGGGTATCTAGTTCCAGCATCTAGTAATGTCTTGCTTACATAATAAATAGGAGATTATTTACCTTTATCTTCCCTTACCAATACTGCACTTACAACAATTTCTGTGACGGCAAGGTAGACGTACAATTTCTCCCCCTCATTGTCTTTGATAGAAACGGGGGTTTTGATAGATAAGCCTTTAGATCTTTGAGAGCTCGTTGGCATTCTTCAGTCCATTCAAACTAATTTTGCTTTTTGATAACTGAAAAAGAATTTAAAACTTTTTTCGGAAGACCTGGAAATAAATCTTCCTAAGGCTGCAATTCTTCTCGTTAGTCTTTGAACTTCTTTTTTGTTCGTAAGTATATCAGGTATTTCTTCTATAGCTTTAATTTTAGCAGGATTTACCTCTATTCCTTTATTTGATACAAGGAAACCCAAAAATTTACCTGACTCCACACCAAAAGCGCATTTTTCTGGATTCAATTTCATATTATACTTGCGTAAAATTTCAAAGGTAATAGAGAGGTGCTGGAAATGGTCTTCCGCATGTGTTGATTTTACCAGCATGTCATCGATGTAAACTTCCATTGTCTTCCCCAGATGTTCTTGGAACATCTTGGTTACTAACCTCTTGTACGTGGCTTAGGCATTTTTCAAGCCAAATGGCTTGACTTTATAACAGTAAGTCCCCCTGTTCGTAATAAAGGAGGCTTTCTCCTTATCTGAGGGGTCCATTTTAATTTGATCGTAGCCGGAATATGCATCTAGAAAGCTTAAAAATTCATGACCTGCAGTGGGATCAATCATTTGATCTATATGTGGTAATGTGAATGAATCCTTGGGGCATGCTTTATTTAAATCAGTATAATCCATGCATACTCTCCATTTACCATTCTTTTTAGGTACCACCACAATATTAACTAACCATTTAGGGTATGTTACTTCACGTATTGAACCAATTTTCAAGCGTTTTTGTACCTCTTCGTCAATCATTTGGTTCTTGAACGGTCCTTGATTTGTTTTCTTCTACTTAATAGGTGCGAAGGATGGATCTTCATTTAGTTTATGAGTCATCACTTCTGGTGGGATACCTGTCATATTTGAATGGGACCACGCAAAGCAATCCACGTTAGTCTTTAAATAATTAATTAACTTACCTCTTCGACTGGGGCTAAGCCTCGTGCCTATATGCACTTTCTGTTCAGGTTTTTGTTCAAACAATGGAATAGCTTCGAGCTCTTCCGTTGTTGTTTTGGTGTGCTCATCTTCTTCTGGTTCTTGAATGACATCTGGTCTGGAATCTACATCCGTTTGATTTGATTCATCTTCCATGGTAACTTGGTTTACCATCTCGTGACTATCTTCTTCCGTACTTGTTCGAACAATAGCTTCTTCCGTACCTGTTTGGGTAATAATTACTTCCGCATCTGTTTGGTGGGCTACCTCTACCCGGGAGATTTCCCTACCTTTTGATTCTTCCGTCTCTAGATTTTTTGTTATAATGTACCACAGAATTTATATTCTTAGAGGTTTGTTGATCACCCCTAATCTGTTGGATTCGCCATTCATAAGGAAATTTAATTACATTATGCGATGGTACTGCTTTCATGTCGTGAATCCATGACCTTCCCATGGTTACCTATAAGCCATGTCAGTATCTATGACTTGAAATTTGGTGTTTTTGATTACTCCCTCTGCATAAGTGCTAAGTTCAATTTCTCCTTTGGTTATAACCGTAGAGTTATCGAACCCGGATATGGCTCGCGCCTTTGGGATCACCTAATTTCCCAAGAGCATTTCTTCTACGACTCTTAGAAAAATGATTTGTACTAAACTACCTGGATCAATGAACATTCTTTCAACATTAGTGTCATGAATGGGTAAAGATATTACCAGAGCATCATTGTGGGGGAGCATTAGTCTGCCGAGATCTGCATCATCAAAGGTTATACTTTCTGCGTCAGGGTTTTCTGGAACCCGCTTTCCGTGTGTAATTGTGAACTTCAGCTATTTTGCAAACCACTCCGTTTACTTCTTCTCCTCCATGTATCACGTTGACAAATCTTTTTGGAGATGGTGGTTTCGGGGGTTCCTGCATGTTCTTCATGTATGACTGCTTACCTTTATCACTAAACAATTCTGTTAAGTAGCCTTGTTTCAATAATTGCTTTATTTCACCTTGTAAAACTCTGCAATCTGCATTCATGTGTCCATGATCGTTATGAAATTCACACTAGAAATCTGGGTTCCTTTTACTTGGGTTTGACCGCATTTCTTTGGGCCATTTAACTTTATCTCCCATATTTCTTAATATTGAAACTAGTTCAGGGGTACTTACATTGAAGGTGTGATCCCCAATTCGTGCATTACCCCTAGGTCGTTCATCTCGATCCTTTCTGGATCTAGATGAATATGAGACCACATCTCTGCTGGGTGGTCTATATTCTGACCTAATATTTTTGAACCTAGGACGATTTTTACGTCCCGAGGGTCCCATATAAGGATCGTACCTATTTTTACCTAATCTTCTATCTGATTCATAGCGTCTGGATCTGGTATGATCTTCATCTTTCAAACAAGCAATGGTATCTTCCTCAATCTGAAGTGTCTAAGAATTCCCTCAAGCTTTCCTTGAGTCTTCTCGTGTCTTCTGAGCTTTTGTCATTTACATTGCTCGCGAATGCCATGGCTGCCCAATTATCAGGCACCCGTTGTAGTAACATTCTTTCTCTCTGGTACATGTCTACAAACTCACGGAGTAGTTCTGTGTCTCCTTGTTTTATTTTGAATATGTCTTCCATCCTTTTCTCGACTTTTTGTCCACTGGAGTGTGCTTTTATAAAAGAATCTGCGAGCTCAGCAAAAGAATCAATAGAGTTTTCAGGGAGAAGAGAATACTAGGTTAATGCTCCTTTGGTAAGTGTTTCTCCAAATTATTTTACTAGGACTGACTCAATCTCTTGTTTTGTTAAGTCGTTACCTTTTCCTCCGGTAGTAAAAGCAGTCACATAATCGCGTGGGTCAGTTGTCCCGTCATACTTGGGAACATCAGGCATTTTGAACTTCTTGGGTATAGGCAAGGGTGTTGCGCTTGGTTTCCAAGGTTGTTGAGAATATCTATCAACATCAATGCCTTAGATAACTGGTTGTACTCCAGGAATTTTCTCGATTCGATCGTTTTGTTCCTTCACCTGTTTCTGCAAGGTTAGTAATAAATTTTGTAATTCAAAGTTATTAGTTATACCTGGTCTTGCTTCACGAGATTCATTATGAGAGTCTTCCCTTGTTGAGTTTACCAACCCGGATTGGGGATTTTCCACAGTAATGGTATTATTGGGAGGTAGTGTTAGTGACGCAGGTGATACCACTGGTAATCCCCTTGCGAATTCTTGCATATCCTGGCTCACATACTCTGCAATCATTTCCTTCACTTGATCTTGTTCTACCGTTTGATCATTATTATTAACGTTGTTGTTGTTGTTGTTAGATCTTTCTTTTGATTATTCCCTTGAACCTCCTGGGGATCCAGGGGTGATGGAGCCTCATCTCTTTGCTGGTTATTGTCGTTGGAGTTCGACATAATTCAGAGGATATCATTAGAAAAGTAAATAAAGATTATCAGTTTTTCGTGTAACGGAACAAATTTGTTTAACCAAAGAATTAGATCCCTTTACTAAAACTTTTTTTAGGATTACACGGGTTACTGATAATCAAGTAATAATGATAATTACGACTGAGTAAGTAAAAAAACAATAATATGATGCATAGAAAGGTAAAGTGTATTGTATTGTATTTGTAGTCCGGATGTGTCTTACAAGTTAACTTCTATTCCCTTATATAGGGAATTCTTCAGTATAACGTCTATCTCTTGCAATGATAACACATTAATGACTAATTATTACATTAATGTAACGTTACAAAGAATAAACGTAACTGCTGCGTGAAGGTTGTGTAACGTGTGGATCATTAATTGAAGATCTTTGAATCTTCCCGTAGCTTTGTCCGGATTCATTCTGACCGTGTCTCTTCCTTGTCTCAATCAAGTTTAGTTTCCCGTAGCTAATTACTTCGTGGGTATATAGTGTCGTGCCTCTTTGCCTAGCACCTCCTTATAGAGTCATTTCCAGTCGTCTTGTTTTCATTGGTCCACATAACTGGCTGAATCATCAAGAATTATCATACGTGTGAAGCATTTTTTACCAATACAGCAATAGGGACAAAACCGGACGAAGGAAAAAAGAGTGCAGAACTTAGAGATTCATATGACAACTCCAACACTCTTGTTCGTTTCATCAATAATCGGTTGGTTTACCCTTGTCTTGTTTCGGGGTTTGAAGACAAATGTTTGTCTTATGTTTAGCAAGTTCGATATCCCCCAAGTGCTAGAGCTTTGAAGTATGAGCATTTGATTATTCCTTCCATGTGGTCCATTTCCTGAAAAGGAAAATACATACGGGACTCGAAGGTGTACACTTTTTAGATGATGACTGCTTAACCTTTTTATTTCATCAAAAGGGTTGTGACCTAGACCGGGAATTCAGTTACTTCCTCGTGTCTTTCGGGTCTAATATCATCATTTGGTACTTTAGGGAATTTATCCAAGCACTAACTTGTCATGGCACTTTATGAATTTATTTGAGTGCTCGTATTTAGTCTTACAGACAAGAAATATATATTTGGATGCATCGTTACATGTGCGATGTATTAATTTTTCACCCTTAGGTGTCTAACTTTTAAATAAAAGAGGCCCTTTTATATATTTAAACGCTATGAAAAGGACGTCTCCTTTTCGTCCAAGCGTAAAATAAGATCGATTGACCTGAGTTGACTTTTAGTCTGTGGAAGTATTAATCCTGGTAGGATTTCTTGGAGTATTGATCTCGGTAAGACATTGAGTTTGAGGAATACTGATCCCAAATAAATATAGATCCTAGTAGATTTGTCTTGAAGAGACATTAAATCTGATTGGATTTTGAATCCAAATTGGAGTATATGAACATACTTCCAAGTAGAGAGGGACACATGTCCAAAATAATATTTGAGATGTTCGGGATAATCGATCCGAGTCATAATATAATTAGCCATTTAAGAAAGGCTTTTTTAACTTGAATGGTCGTTGCTGGACCATATATAAGACATGTGTCTGTTCAAAGTGAACTTTATTCTGATGGCATATTTTCATACATTTATGTTGACTTAAACACAAAAGCCTCGTTTATTATCGTGGGATTCTTGACTCGACATGGAGTTCTTGATCCTTTTTGTGTAAGAGAAGTATATGCATTTTTGAAGATCTCATTCAACGCTGTTTGAAGTGTTTATGCTTGATATGAGAAATACAACTAACTGAGTTGATATTTTGGTAAATAATGTTGGAATACTCTTAGAAATTTATCTCCCAAAGAAATCGATTGTTTGAATCACTTCTTATAATGTCCAGTCAGATTGACTAATCTTCAAGTTTAAGTGATCTCCCTAGTGTTTGAGTTTTGAGGTATGAGAACTCAAACACTGGAATCATAATTTGACAGTCACCAGTTTAATAATCTCGGATAGCCATTTCCATTGTTGATGGACTTTCAAATGGTCCAGTTAAAGCATAGAGACGATACCGTAACTCTTTCTTTATTTTTTACTCTGGCGGGGAACTACGGAGGTTCCAAAATGTTGTCGAGGATCATGCGATATCTTTCCCTATTACCGGAGTAATTTTTACGGCTTTCTTTGTAGATTTCTCGCATCATATATTTTGTTTGTTTGGTACATGTGGCTTTTTAGCTTTTGGAGCCTTGAATGTTCTCAAATATGATTCTCCTCATTTTCATTCTAATTAATGATAGATCAGGGATCGCCCAGATAAGGGATAACTCGATCCTGTTACTGTTTGATCCAGAAATGATATTTCTCAATAAGAGTCCGGAGTTCCTTCTAGAGTCAGTGATATCAGCAGTAGATCCGAGACTAGCACATCCGACTTGATTTTCTTGGGTTGCATAGTTTTCTTAGATTTGATCAATTGTCAAATTAATACTTTTGCTCTGAGTCCCCCCAGCTAATTCAAGCATGTATCATATGCTTTATACTCATCTTTGTTGTTAGTAATAAACTAACTTTTGTGAAATCTAAATACTTTTCCTGATAGGCATTAAGCATTGTCCTTAACCCAAGACTTTTAATACTTGTGGACTTAGTTGTGTAGAAGGTCCAGATCCCGAGAATTTTCTCAGAAATAGCATGTACTTTGATTTCAGCTTCTAGTAATATGCTCAAGCAAAGATTAGTCATGAAATCTGCTAAAATTGTGATTTTATTGTCGTATGTGGCTGATAAATAATATCATATTCCATAAGTTTGACTACTCATTTAGCTAGTCTTCGTGACAGTTCTCGTTTATGCAAAATATTGTATAATAAAAATATAATGGCTACGAGAATTGAATGATATTGACAACAAAGCCTTAAATTTTGGGCAATAGCAATTAATGCAAACTTCTCAAAATATAGATATGATGTTTCCATATCTAAGAGCATTCTATAATAGATAAGAGATTGTGAACCTTTCTCTACTTGAATTAAGATTGTATTCACCTAGACATCTGAGACAATGTGGTATACTAGCAATCATATTTCTTCTCAGAATTTTGAAAGTGATGATGGGTTGATGTTAGAAACGAGTTCGAATAATTTAACCTTTTGGACTAAATCGACTTTTCAAGGTTCCATAACTTTATATTTTATTATTTGGCTCTGGCTTCTTCTTCTGCTTGACCGGATTATACCACTGGTCAATATTGAACATATAGACCATTATCTCCGGTGGTACATCTGTTATGGTTACAATGGTGGCAAGCAAAGCAATTTGCGATAACATGTAAAAGTTTAATCAACTTATCTTTAAACTCGGTGTCGAATCTCGACTAGCATAAACCTTCCTATTTGGGAAGCCAATTATAGTTTCTAGTTCTTCAGCATTTGACCTCGTGGCTTTTGATTCTTTCGGTTCAATGATTGTATCCGAAATTATTTGTATAATTGTCCATGGCTATTAATGAACCTTCTTCCTTGAAGTCTTTAATTATCCATCCCGCACCTATCTTTTCTTTTCCAGTTGTCAGGTGCGGTATCATTGTAAACAATCTCGTGGGTGTTTTACCCATGCTTTTCTTAACCTTCATTCTTCTCCTATGGAAAATTTCAATTTAGCAAGGTGATTGCTTACCTGTTCGGGAAGGTTCGGACCTTTTTCAGCTCGTGAAGAAAAATCACGTATCTCTTTGCTCAGACCTATTTTTGACTTTTGTTTGAACATCTGTGCTTTTATCCATTTAAAGCTCGATGTTGCATATCATTCTCGTGGGATGTTTGGGAATTCCCAGAGGTGCTCTATCCGCTCCTCTGGTTCCTTTATATGTTTATGTCAAGTTAGAACTAAATTGTGCAAATAAAAAGTACCTGATGTATCTAACTTCATGTCTCGGTACTATTTGGCATAGAGTCTTTAATAAGTTTCGGTAGTAATAGTTGTGGTACCAATATGCCGATGTACACTCTCTATTTTTCTCTACTTGTTGCTTATATATCAGTATCATGGCTATTATTTCCTTTTCCTTTCTCATGGTAAAGCCATCTCAAGCTTGGTTGTCCTCAATTATGTTGATTGGCAAATTTCGGCCATGATGAAGGTTTAAACTGAAAGCAAGCACATATCAACAAAATATGTTAGACTCTTTGGATAAATAGCAAATTTGCTTGATTTCCCGGTAACGGAACCAATCTGTTTAACCTAAAAAATAACTTTCAAGGTCAAAGAAATAATTTTGTATGACGGGCCACAAGCAACCAATTCAATCCGAAAGATATAATTTTTGTTAATACAATGTGATAGAGAAGAGGAAATAAATTCAATGACAGGCAACATAATAAAAATAAAGCAGAGAAGAAATAATTCTTATTGAATAATCCTTGACAGGATGTTGAGCCGAACGGAGTTTGAAGGGCCAAACTATGGCTAGCTTGGGAGTAATATGATATGAATTACAATGTATAGAATTGTAGAGAAGAAAGTTTGATCCCCTGATTGTGATAAAACTATGTCTATTTGTAGGGATAAATCTAAGTAACCATTCTCCTTGAATAATGGGTCCATTATGAGCATTTACTCAACCCATCCATTACTTTTGGAAGACTTGTAACAGCTGTGTAAATGCTGGAATTTCATAACTGATGAGTTAATTCCGTAACTGATGAGTTAATTCCATAACTGATGAGTCAATCCCGTGGCTGATGAGTCATTCCCATACCTTTTGAGTCAATCTCGTTCCTGTTGCATCAATCTCGTGCATGTTGAGTCAATCTTGCAATTGATTGCCTTGTTCTGACCGTTACAATCATTTATTGCATTTATTGTACGTTACATAATATATTTGTAACTAATGGAGTAATGATGATAAATCCCATATAACCGGGATTAATTGATTCCTTGCTCATTTGTAATTATGATATATTCTCCCGCACCTGTTCCGAGCTATTATGATGACCAGTTCCGAGGCTATCAGGCACGGTATGAGTATGTTCGGTCCCGGGGGTGTTTCACATATCATCTTTACATATCAACCTTTTTGTAAAGGAAGCTCATTTGTGTCATTAGCGTGGACATATTTTCACCACATGGTGAACCACCGGAGTGGTTGGAGAGTTTCTGGTCGTCCATCCTGAGTTTTGTGCCATCGTTTCAAGTAAGATTTTGCTCTTCCTAAATTTTTTACTCAAGATTGCTCGACCTACTGAAGAATCAACATTTGCTTTCAAACTATCTTCCAGACCCATGTAGAACCTCTTCCCCAACATTTGCCCCGGAATTCCATGGTGTGGACATAAAACCAACAGCCGTTTGAAACTTTCCCAAGTCTCTTGCAATGTTTCTATTTGTTTTTGTCTGGAGATCAAGATCTCATCAATTTGCTGAGCAAACTTGTTGGGTGGGCGAAATTTCTTTCACGAATTGCTTTACTAATTCCTCCCAAGTAGTGATGGAATTTTTGGAGATTGAATTAAGCCAAGTCTGAGCTGCTCCCGTCACATAGAATAGAAACAACAATAGCCTTATTACTTCACGTGTCACATTGTGTTGTCTTTGTGTGGCACAGATTGACAGGAAATTCTTTAGATGTTGTTGAAGATCTTCGATGTATGACCATGAAAATAGTCCCTTGTTTTGCAACAAATGAAGCATGTTGTTTGTGATTCGGAACGAATCAGCTTGTATATGCGGGACTACAATTGCACTGGCTAAGTTATCCACTGTGTGTTGTGCCCAGTCATACAACACAGCCTCTGGCACAAGAGGCACCACCACCTGCTCATTCGGGTCCTTCAAGTTGTCCCCATTGTCCCTATTGTTTACTTGGTCAGCCATGTCTAGTTCAAGTTGTTCAGTCAAGTGTTGTTGTTGTTTTCTTTTCCTGTTTGCACGATTCAATGCCTTGAAAACTTTTTCAGAATATTATAATGCTTCGAACACTTCACCAATTCTTGAGGAGTTTCTAGGCATGCACCTGTAACACCCAAGATTACAAACGTAAAATTTGAATATACTCAGTTCAAAGTGAAGAAAATTGACTACACTAAGAATTTTTGCACTTCTTTTAACTTAATTAATAACACCGTTAATTCCCTGGCAACACCGCCAAAATTTGATCACGCCCAACTATGCCTTATAAAAAGGACAAAGCGGTCGCTGCAAATATATTCTGGTTATTAAGCCCGGAGTCGAATCTCACATATCAATTAAAGCTATCAGGCCCACACAATTCTACGTAGTCAACTTCCCAAGATATTTAGATAATGGATTGGTTGTTTTCTAACTAACTATTACTTGATGAAAATGCAGTAAATAAGAACTAACTAAGAATGAATTGTAAACAATAATTTGAATGATCTAAGGTTATGATTTCTCATATTGTCAGAATCCTTACCGATATGTTTGTTATAAATTTTCCAAAGTCTTCTATATCGATCATGAGCACTCAGACTTTCGTAACTCTCTCCCTAGTAATTACAATAATATACTAGGCATATTCTCCCGAATTATGCTAGCTAGCTTTAATTACAGCTCACTTAGATCGAACCCAAGGTTTCGTTATACCTAATCCCACATTTAAACCCTTCGTATTGATCCCTCATTTATGTCAGGAGTAATGTTGTTCCACAACAACCTAAATATGCACTCTCTCACGAGTAATGCACACTAAATAGGCAAAGCTAATTGAGGACCATTAAATCAACAACAACAAGCATGTAGTTGAACAAATGCAAATAAAACTATGGCAAAATTTAATTAACATAACAAGAAATTCATCATTCAAAAGGTTCCATCAAAACCCAAGATTAGAAGTTTATCTACTCATACTAATGCAAAACATAGCAATAATATGATTCATGATTCATAATGATAAGTAGAAAGAAGAAGATAGAAACTCTAAAGAATTGCTTGATCTTCTCTCCCTTGTTCTTTCCTCCAATTATGTCTAAAACAAGCCTAATCTGACTTCTAGACAAGTTTGGGCTCTTATAGGTTTAGGTTAATTGCTCAGGAAATTACACAAAAGCCCATGCGCTGTGTCGCGTTTACCAGCCCGTCCGCGGCCGCGAACTCAACCGCGGACGGGACCGCAGACTTTAGCCTATGTAATGCTTTCCTCCACGATCAGCTGCGCGGACCTGCCTTTTTTCATTCTTTATTGCTTTTCTCGCTTTTTTCATCCGGGCTATCCTTTGATTGGACTTGTATGTTCATAATTGACTCCAAAATGCTCTTTTTCCCTCCTAGCTCGGAGTGGCTCCTGCACAACATATATTTCTCAATTAGAGCATTTTTTTATCTTTTAACATTCAAACATCAATAAAGTGCGGTTAAACTAGATTGTAGATAGCGTCTAAATTACATAATATAGGCTACTATCAATATCTTACGATTTCACCTTTCTTATTTCTTTTTCGCAAAAAAACTCATTTGTACCCCACTGGCTAGACACCTTCAGGCGTTCGGACTATTGTTCCAAAAACCTCACGTTTTTTTAGTGAAGCCAATTCCACTTGAATTGCATTTTTTTTATTTTGGCAAATCATTTCTTTGTCTACATTCATCGACATATTTTGGCTCAAGATCCTCATCTTGTTGCATTATGTCAACTGTAACATTATATGCAAAACCGTTGTTAACAACAACGTTATTTCGGTTCCACCTTTTTCCCGTAGAGACATAACTTATTGATATCTCGTCATTTCCATCATTTTCTGGTACTACAACCTCCTGTGAGGTCTTATCAATTACTATGTCTTTATGCTCCTCTTGAGCAATTGCCTCCATGTTATGATCAACTCGATCATTTGCTCCTTTCCTTTTTCGGGGATTTTTTTCCTTGGAACTGACTGGTCGACCACATTTAAGGTGTAGCCTAGAGTCATTTGCATTATCATACTATCCTGCTGGGACATCAACTTGAATTTGAGCATTTAAAAGTGGAATATGTGATTTAGTAACCCGTGGAAGATTTGTAAATGCATCTGGCACTTGATTTGCAACATTTTGCATATAAATGATGTTTAGAACTTCTTGTTCACATTGATGTGTACGAGGATCCAAATGAGATAGAGATAATATGTTCCAATCTATCTCTTTTTCCAACCGTTTATTTTCTCCTCCTAATGTTGGAAAAACCTATTCATCAAAATGACACTCAGCAAATCTGGTTGTAAGCAAATCTCCTGTCATAGGCTCCAGATATTTAATAATAGAAGGAGATTCATAACCAACATATACTCCCAACCTTCTTTAGGGACACATCTTTCTACGTTGTGGTGGAGCAATTGGAACATATACCGCACATCAAAAAATTCTTAGATGGGAAATATTTAGCTCCTGACAAAAGCAAATTATAATGGAGACACTTCATGATAACTAGTTGGCCTTATGCGCACAAGTGTTGCTGCATGCAAAATAGCATGTCCCCACACTGAAAGGGGAAGTTTTGTCCTCGTTAGCAATGATCTAGCTATTAATTGGAGGTGTGTAATCAATGATTCTACTAGACCATTTTGAGTATGAACATGAGCAACCAGATGCCCAACTTTTATTCCAGTTGCCATACAATAATCAGTAAAGGCTTGAGATGTAAATTTACCAGCAATATCAAGACAAATTGTCTTAATTGCATAATCTGGAAATTGTGCTCTTAACCTTATTATTTGGGCCAACAATATCGCAAATGCCATATTACGAGTTGACAATAAGCACACATGTGACCATCTTGTAGATTCATCTATCGAGATCATAAAATACTTGAATGGTCCACATGGAGGGTGTATTGGCCACATATATCACCCGATATACGTTCCAGAAATGCAGGGGATTCAATCCCAACTTTAGCTGCTGGTGATTTAATAACCAATTTTCCTTGAGAACAAGTAGCACAAGAGAATTCCTTAAATTGAAGAATCTTCTTGTTCTTCAATGTGTGCCCATTTGAATTCTCTATTATTCTGCCCATCATGTTAGAACCGGGATGGCCTAACCGGCCATGCCAAATTATAAAATCATTAGAAGTACTAAACCTTTTATTTACCGTGACATATGATTCAACCTCACCAATGTTTGTGTGGTACAATCCAGAAGAAAATGCGGGAAATTTTTTGTGCACACATTTTCCCCCTGCTTTTATTGTAGTAATATAAAGATATTTAACCTTTCCTTCGTTAGAGGTCTCAACATGATAGCCATTTTGGCGAATAGCTTTGAAAATCAACAAGTTTCTTTGAGACTTACTACAATACAATACATTATTAATAGTTAATATCGTTCCTCTTGGTAGTAATAAGGTCGCTCTTCCAGAGCCCTCAATTAACATTGTACTACCAAATATTGTATTAACACTTTCATAACAAAATAAGAGAAATATTCCTTTTCTCTTAATATTATGTGAGTTGTAGCACTATCCAAAAGGCATAAATCTAAATTACTCATCTTGGATCAAATTGAAGAATGAAAAATTTTATTTTCTTCATAAAAAATAAAATAAAAGTACACCATGAGAAATACGAAGAAAACTAATAATAACATACGATAACTTAACTACTCTTGAAAATAAAAACAACTTTAGAACTATCACGACCCAAATCCTAAATCAGGTCGTGATGGCGCCCGACACCGTGTCAAGCAAGCCAACGTCAATTTACTATTGAGTTTCATTCAATTTATCAAAACCTTTTCAATACTTATGAAATTTTAGATTTAAGATACTAAACAAAACAGATAACTTAGGCAATAAAGAGAAATAACCATGAAAGTGATAATTTATAATTACAGCCCATGAAAGTGCCAGGAACTAGTGTCACAAGTTTACAGGCGTCTATTAGAGTAAGATTTCCAAATGAATACAAGTCTGTCCTACTGTCTGAGGAAAAATAAACAGACATAACAAAAGAAAGAAAACTCCAAGGTGCTGCTAGAGATCACTAGGGAAAGTAGCTCACCGAGAATTCCTGATCACGTATGAGTCAGGGACGAGCTTCGGATCGATACCCAGATGCACCTCCCTCAGAACCTGTACAATTAAGTACAAAGTGTAGCATGAGTACATAAATTAATATGTACCCAGTAAATATCCAGTATAATCTCGAAGAAGTAGTGATGAGACGTCGACTTGACACTTACTAGGGTCCAAACAGTGTAATTTTGTGTATAACTTAAAGAAAGTAACAAGTACACATGAATAATGGAACAGTAAATATCTATCATGTTACGAAACTTACTTTGAGTCGAAACTCTAACACACAACTCCCAATCTATCATTTCAAGTCAACTAACATTTTAAGTTACGAACAATATCAACAAGGAATATGTGCACGGTATATTTGAGGATACAGTTTGGGACAACATAAAAGTGAATGTGCACTGCCAGAGGGTCGAACGGCGCGAACCATAGATGTATCTATTAATCTGTTGTGGCGTACGGCCTACTCCCATGAGAGTAGTTGAAACAATTACTCCGCTCGCGGAATATACATATATTGTGAAGCGGTCACATATACACATAAAATCTTTTCTTTAAATTCCCTTTTTCCACAAATACTAATGATTCGTCTAAAACACATATTAAGGGAAACTTCATGAAATGAATTTGCATACGAAGGAATTACAAGGAATTTAGTAATTTACGAAATTTATGAGGCATGGGGTGAACCTAACTACCTGGACATAACATGAATAGTCACTACGCACGGACTCTCGTCACATCGTACGTACGTAGTCCCCACACTTAACAACACATAATCATTTATTTCACCTAAAGGGACAATTCCCTTTTACGAGGTTAGAAAGGAGACTTACCTTGCGTCAAGTCTACTCCTCGGGTCAGGAATGCACCCGGAACTACAAATTAGTCACCCAACGACTCCAAACTAACCAAATAATGCATAAATGAATCAATTTATACTCAAAGGTATGAAATTCCTCTAATTAAATGATTATTTCAACCTAAATTGAAAAATCCCAAAATACGCCCCCGGGCCCACATGCTCGGATTCCATAAATGTTCGAAGGAAACACTCACCCATAGCCTAAGGATCAACATTATATAGTTTTTGTATGATTTCATAACAAATTCTTTGGTAGTTGTCTCATTTTTCATAAAACCTAGGTTTCTACTCTAACCCATGATTTCTACTAATTAATGTGTTAATCTACCTTAGAATTCAAGTATTAAACTAAGTTTAGGGTAGAAATTACTTATCTTAAATTAGCTAGGTCGTTTATCCCCTTTGCATGCTCTAAAACTCACCAACGATGGAAAAGAAATGGTGAAAAATGGCTAAGTCCCGTGTTTTAAAAGAACCTCACTGCCAACAGGTTTTTCGCACTTGCTGCTCGAGGACCGCACCTGCGGTCTCGCATCTGCAGAAATGGGAAAGGGGGCCTGGGTTCGCACCTGCCGAGCCGAGTCTGCACCTGTGGCTCCACTTCTGCGGAATAATACGCACCTGCGGAACTTCACATCCTCACTCGGGGGTCGCACCTGCGAGGCAGGGGACCGTAGAAGTGATCTCGCACCTGCGGCTAGGCCACCGCATGTGCGGTCGCACCAGACCTGGTGCACAAGCAGTCACTTGCTGCTGGTTTTTGCCTCGCTCGATGCCTGAATGGCATCTGGGCCCACCCGAGACCCCATCCAATTATACCAACAAGTCCCTAATCATAATACGGACTCGCTCGAGACTTTGGAATGGCCGAAACAATGCTAAATCTAAAAATCACACCCCAAAACCTGTTGGATCAACCTTAAGAAGTTCAAGTTCTAGAATTCGCAAACAATGCGCCGAACCTGCCTATACTACTCGGAATGACACCAAATTTTACAATCAAGTCATAAAAAACACAACGAAATTATTCCAGGTCTCGGAAGTCTATTTGGACCTCGAAAACACAAAAACACGTTCCCAATCTCAGTTTGAACTTATGAAAATTCCAATTTCACTATTTGGTGCCGAAACGCTTCTGGGTCATTCAAAACCCATTCCGAACATACGCCCAAGTCCAAAAGCATCATACGAACCTACCGGAATCATCGAATCTCGATTCCGAGGTCGTTCACTAATAATGTTGACTGATGTCAAACATGGCCTTTAAGGCCAACCTTAAGGAACCAAGTGTTCGCATACCATTCCAAACTCCTCCAAATCCCAAACCACCCGTCCCACAAGTCATAAATCAGTAAAAGAAACTACAAAAACTCTAATTTAGGGGCACAGGGTCCTAGAACGCAAAACGACCAGTCGGATCGTTATATTATCCACCTCTTAAACAAACGTTCGTCCTCGAACAGGTCTAGAATCATACCTGAAGTGCTGAATAGGTGTGGATATTTGCTCCGCATGTCCTCCTCGGACTCCCAAGTCGCCTCCTCGACTGGTTGGCCCCTCCACTGGACGTTTACGGCAAAGAATCGCTTGGACCTCAACTGGCGATCCTGTCCGTCAATAATAGCAACTTGCTCCTCCTCGTAGCCCAACCTCTCATCTAGCTGCGTGGTGCTGAAATATACCACGTGAGAGAAGTCAGTGTGGTATCTCCGGAGCATGGACACATGGAAGATGGGATGAACTCCTGATAAACTGGGAGGTAAGGCAAGCTCATAAGCAATCTCTCCAACTTGCTTCAATACCTCGAATGGACCTATAAACCTTGGGCTCAGCTTGCCCTTCTTCCCAAACCTCATAATACCCTTCATCGGCGAGACTTTCAACAGAACCTTCTCTCCCTCCATAATGATATATCACGTGCCTTCTAATCCGCGTAACTCTTCTGTCTAGACTGTGCTGTGCGAAGCCTCTCCTGAATCAACTTCACTTTCTCCAAAGCATGCTACACCAGGTCGGTGCCATATAACTTAGCCTCACCAGGCTCAAACCACCCGATAGGAAAACGACATCGCCGACCATATAAGGCCTCAAATGGAGCCATCTCAACGCTGGACTGATAACTTTTATTATAAGCAAAATCGGCCAGAGGAAAGAACTGGTCCCACTGACCTCCGAAGTCGATCACGCATGCCTTGAGCATGTCCTCCAGTAGCTGAACTGTCTGCTCTGATTGCCCATCAGTCTGAGGGTGAAATGTTGTGCTGAGCTCTACCTGGGTACCTAACTCACTCTGCAATGCTCTCCAGAAATGCGAGCTAAACTGAGGACCTCAATTTGATATAATGGACACAAGCACACTGTGCAACCAAACTATCTCCCAAATGTAGATCTGGGCCAGCCTCTCTGAAGTATAAGTAGTAGCTACTGGAATGAAATGCGCAGAATTGGTCAACAAGTCCACAATGAACCAAACCGCATCAACCTTCCGTAAAGTCCGAGGCAACCCAACTACGAAATCCATAGTGATGCGCTCCCATTTCCACTCAGGTATAGGTATCTGCTGAAGTAGGCCTCCTGGCCTCTGGTGCTCATACTTAACCTGCTGGCAATTTAGACATCTATCCACATACTCTACTATGTCTTTCTTCATCCGCCTCCACCAGTAATGCTGCTTCAAGTCACGATACATCTTTGTAACACCAGGATGAATAGAATACCGTGAGTTGTGAGCCTCCTCTAGAATCCTCTCCCTCACGCCATAAACATTAGGGACACATAAGCGACCCTGTAGTCTCAGAACTCCATCCTCGCCAATAGAAACCTCCTTGGCACCACCTTGTACCACGGTCTCACGTAGCTCTGCTAAGCGCAGATCATCAAACTGTCGAGCCTTGATCTTCCCCACTAATGAAGACTGAGCAACCACACGTGCAAGAACTGGGTGGGCTCTAAAAGGTCCAACCTCACCAAGCGAATAGCCAAGGACTGAATGTCCAAAGCTAGAGGTCTCTCCTCTACTGAAATATGAGCCAAGCTGCCCATACTCTCCGGCTTCCTGTGTAAGGCATCTGCTACCACATTTGCCTTTCCCGGATGATAAAAAATGGTGATATCATAATCCTTCAGCAACTCAAGCCACCTGCGTTGCCTCAAATTCAGGTCCCTCTGCTTGAATAGGTGCTGCAAGCTGCGGTGGTCCGTATAAACCTAACAAGACACCCCATACAAGTAGTGCCTCCAAATCTTAAGAGCATGAACAATCGCCGCCAAATCCAAATCATGCACAGGGTAGTTTTTCTTATAAACCTTCAGCTGACGTGAAGCATATGCAATAACCCGTCCATCCTGCATCAACACACATCCTAAACCAACGCGCGAAGCATCGCAATAAACTGTATACATCCCAGAACCAGAAGGCAATACAAGAACTGGTGTTGAGGTCTATGTTGTCTTGAGCTTCTGAAAGCTTGCCTCACACTCGTCGGACCATCGAAATGGTGCATTCTTCTAATTCAATCTAGTTAGAGGAGCCGCAATGGATGAAAAACCCTCCACAAATCGGCGATAATAACCTGCTAGACCCAAGAAGCTCCTGATCTCTGTAGCTGAAGTAGGGTGTGGCCAACTCTAAATGGCATCAATCTTCTTAGGATCGACCTTGATACCTCTCTGGATACCACATGTCCCAAGAACGCCACAGAATCCAACCTAAACTCACACTTGGAGAACTTAACATTCTACTTCGGTTCTCGCAATGTCCGGAGCATAACTCTCAGATGCTGCTTGTGCTCCCCCATACTACGTGAGTAAATCAGAATATCATCAATAAATAATGACTAAAGAATCAATATAAGGCCTGAACACCCTGTTCATCAAGTCCGTAAATGTTGCTAGGGCATTAGTCAAGCCAAAGGACATCACCGGGAACTCATAACGACCATATATCGTACGAAATACAGTCTTCAGAACATCTGAGTCCCGAATCTTCAGCTGATGGTACCTCGATCTCAAGTCAATCTTAGAAAACACCTGAGCACCCTGCAACTGGTCAAGCAAATCATCGATACGCGGCAACGGGTACTTGTTCTTGATAGTGACCTTATTTAACTAGCGGTAATCAATACACATCCGCATAGTCCTATCCTTCTTCTTCATAAATAGCACTGGAGCACCCCAAGGCGATACACTCGTTCTAGTAAACCCCTTAGCCAACAACTCCTCAAGCTTTTCTTTCAATTCCTTCAGTTCTTTTGGAGCCATATGGTATGGGGGAATAGATATAGGTTGGGTGCCTGGAGCTAATTCAATGCAGAAATCAATGTCACTATCCGGTGGCATGCCCGAAAGGTCTAAAGGGAATACATCCACAACTCTCGAACTACTGGCACTGAATCAATCGCCGGAGACTCAGCGGTGGTGTCCCGCACATAAGAAAGATAAGCCAAACAACCCTCTCGACCTTATGTCGAGCCTTCAGGAAAGAAATAACCCGACTAGCTTCACTAACTGAGGAACATCTCCACTCCAATCTCGGAAACTCGGGCATGGCTAGAGTAACAGTCTCGGCATGGCAATCCAAAATAGCATGATAAGGGGATAGCCAATACATGCCTAGGATGACCTCAAAATCAACCATATTGAGCAAAAGAAGGTCCGCTCTGGTCTCGAACCCACAGAATGTAACCACACATGACCGATAAATATGGTCCACAATCACAGAATTGCCTACAGGAGTGGACACATAAATAGGAGTACCCAAAGATTCCCGAGGAATATCCAAGAAACGAGCAAACAAGGCTGACACATATGAATAAGTGGACCCTGGATCAAATAATACTGAGGCATCTCTACCGCATACTGAAATAATACATGTGATCACGACATCTGAGGCCACTGCATCTGATCTGGCCGGAATAGCATAGAATCTGGTTGGAGCGCCGGATGACTGACCGCCACCGGAATAAACAGGAGCTGACTGGGCTCCCCCCTGCCTGGCCTCCCCCTCTAGGACGACCCTTGCCAACCTATCCTCCACCTTTGAGTGGCCGAACCGCCGGAGCTGACCTCATAGGCTGGTGACCCTGCTGCACTGCCTTGCCCGGAGCCTGGGACAATACCTCTTCATATGGACTGGATCCCCACACTCAAAACAACCTCCTGGTACCAGGGCCCGCTGCCCTGAAAAAGAACCCAGAATAGCTGGTGGGCGATAAGAACTCTCCGGCATAGCGCTGAAATAAGTACTGGAAGACCCTTGATTACCAGAATACCCGCCGGCGGAACCCTGAATGGCTGGTGGGAGATAAGAGCTCTTCGGCATAGTGCTGAAGTAAGGCCTCACTGGGATACGCCGTGAAGGTGGTGGTGGTGCTGCGTATGAAGGCCTACTAGGCTGGCCTCTACCGAACTGACCTCTGCCCATGGCTGGAGCACCTCTGAAATCTCCCGAAAATCTAGCTCTCTTATCCTGCAACTCTGCTCTCTGCCCCTCGATTGATAACCCTCAATCCGGCGAGCAATCTCAACCACAAGCTGATAAGGAGTCCCCATCTCCACCTCTCGGACCATGTTGGCGCTAATACCTGAGTGCAACCAAGCTACAAACCTCCGCACTCTCTCAGCATCAGTAAGAAGTATCATGAGGGCATGACGAGACAACTCAGAAAACATAGCCTCGTAGTCGGTCACTGACATCTGACCCTACTCCAGCTTCTCAAACTGATACCGCAGCTCTTCCCTCTCATAGGGTATAATATATTTGTCCAGGAACAACTGAGTGAACTGCTCCCAAGTGAGGGGAGGAGAATCTTCCGTCCTGCCAAGTATATAGGACTGCCACCATCTGCGGGCCCTGCACTCTAACTGGAAGGTAGTGAAATCAACTCCATGGGACTCCAGTATCCTCATGTTGTGTAGTCTTTCCCTGCACCTATCAATAAAGTCATGCGTGTCCTCATGACGCTCACCTCCGAAGACAGAAGGGTGCAATTTGGTCCATCTATCCAATAACTTCTGCGATCGTCATCCGCAGCTGGTCTGGGATCAGGTGCTACTACTACTGGTTGGGCCCCACCCACAGGCAGTGTACCCGGGGTCAGATATACAGCCACTGCATGACCTGCGGCTTGAGCAGTAGGGGTCTGGGTCCCCCCTCTCGCCTGCGATGTGACAGGATACGCCAAAAATAACCCAGTGTGGGTCATGGTGTCCATGAACCGCATCATACGACCCATGAACTCCTGGAATCCTGGCGCCGTCATAAAGTCCAACGGGGCAGGATCTGCTGGGGGCACCTTGCCCTGCTCCTCAGTAATGGGATCCGCTAGTGGTGCAACCGGAACAGCTCTGGGATGCCCTCGTCCCCTACCTCGGGCCAGTGCCCTCACCCGACCTCTGCCACAGCCTCGGATAATGGGGGTTGCTGCCTCTCCCAGGTCTGGAACATCGGTTGCACGATAGAATATGAATAAAGAGAGATTTCCTAACACCCTATAGACTCTCGAAGATAAATACAGACGTCTCTATACCGGTCCGTAAGACTCTATTGGGTTTGCCTGTAACTCGTGAGACCTACGTGAATCTAGAGCTCTAATACCATGTTATCACGACCCTAATCCTAAATCATGTCACGATAGCGCCCGACACCGTTGTCAGCCAAGCCAACGTCACTTTACTATTGAGTTTCATTTGATTTATCAAAACATTTTCAATACTTACGAAATTTTAGATTTAAAATACTAAACAAAACAGATAACTTAGGAAACCCCTTAAAAAGATATAGCCATGAAAGTGATAATTTATAATTACAACCCAAAATAATAAGTCAACTACGTGTGTGCCAGGAACTAGTGTCACAAGTTTACAAGCGTCTAGTAGAGTAAGATTTCCAAAAGAATACAAGTATGTCCTACTGTCTAAGGAAAAATAAACAGACATAACAAAACAAAAAAAACTCCAAGGTGCTGCTAGAGATCACTAGGGAAAGCAGCTCACCGAGAAGTCCTAATCACGTATAAGTTAGGGACGAGCTCCGGACCGATACCAAGATAAACCTATTTCAAAACCTGTACAATTAAGTACAGAGTGTAGCATGAGTACATAAAATAATATGTACCTAGTAAGTATCCAATCTAATGTCGAAGAAGTAGTGACGAAAGGTCAATTTGACACTTACTAGGGTCCAAATAGTGTAATTATGTATATAACTTAAAGATAGTAAGAAGTACACATAAATAATAGAACAGTAAATAGCTAGCATGTTACGAAGCCTGCTTTGAGTCGAAACTCTAACATACAACTCCAAATCAATCATTTCAATTCAACTAACAGTTTAAGTTACGAACAATATCAACAAGCAACATGCGCGTAGTATATATTTAAGGACACGGTTTAGGACAACATAATAGTAAATTTGCACTGTCGAAGGGTCGAACGACGCGAACCATAGACGCATCTATTAACATGTCGTGGCGTACGGCCCGCTCCCATGAGAGTAGTGGAAATAATTACTCCGCTCGCGGAATATACATCTATTGTGAAGCGGTCACACATACACATAACATCCTTTCTTTAAATTCCCTTTTTCCACAAATAATAATGATTCGTCTAAAACACATATTGAGAGAAACTTCATGAAACGAATTTGCATACGAAGGAATTACAAGGCATATAGTAATTTATGAAATTTACGAGGCATGGTGTGAACCTAACTCCCCGGACATAACAAGAATAGTCACTACGCACGGACTCTCGTCACGTCGTACGTACGTAGTCCCCGCACTTAACAACACATAATCATTTATTTCGCCTAAAGGGACAATTCCTTCTTACGAGGTTAGAAAGGAGACTTATCTTGCGTCAAGTCTACTAACCGGGTCAAGAATGCGCCCGAAACTCCAAATTCGTCGCCCAAGGACTCGAAACTAGTAATGCATAAATAAATCAATCTATACTCTAAGGTATGAAATTCCTCTAATTAAATGATTATTTCAAACTAAATTGAAAATTCCCAAAATACATCTCCAAGCCCACATGCTCGGATTCCAGAAATATTCGAAGGAAGCACTCACCCATAGCCTAAGGATCAACATTATATAGTTTTTGTAGGATTTCATAACAAATTCTTTGGTAATTCTCTCATTTTTCATAAATGCTAGGTTTCTACTCTAACCCATAATTTATACTAATTAATGTGTTAATCTACCTAAGAATTCAAGTATTAAACTAAGTTTAGGGTAGAAATTATTTACCTTACAGTAGCTAAGTCGTTTATCCCTTTTGCATGCTCTAAAAATCGCTAATGGTGGAAAAGAAATGGTGAAAACTGGCTAAGTCCCGTGTCTTAAAATAACCTCACTGCCTACAGGCTTTTCGCACCTGCGGCTCGAGGACCGCACCGGCGGTCTCGCATCTGCGAGAAAAATCTCGCATCCGCGGAAATGGGAAAGGGGGTCGGGATTCGCACCTGCGGAGCAGAGTCTGCACCTACGGCTCCGCTTCTGCAGAAAATAATCTGCACCTGCGGAACTTGACATCCTCACTTGGGGACCGCACCTGTGAGGCAGGGGACTGCAGAGCGGTCTCGTACCTGCGGCTAGGCCACTGCAGGTGCGGTTGCACCAGATCTGGTGCACCAGCAGTCATTTGTTGCTGATTTTTACCTCGCTCGATGCCCGAATGACATATGGGCCCACACGAGACCACGTCCAATTATACCAACAAGTCCCAAATCATAATACAGACTCGCTCGAGCCTTCGGAATGTCCGAAACAACGCTAAATCTAAAAAAACACACCCCAAAACCTATTGGATCAAACTTGAGAACTTCAAGTTCTACAATTCGCTAACAATGCGCCGAACCAACCTATACTACTCGGAATGACACCAAATTCTGTGAGCAATTCATAAATGACATAACGGAACTATTCCCGATCTTGGAATTCGGTTTGGATATTGATAACACAAAAACACGTTCCCAACCTCAATTTGAACTTAAGGAAACTCTAATTTCACTATTTGGCGTTGAAACGCTCCCGGTTCATCCAAAACTTGTTCTGAACATACACCCAAGTCTGAAATCATCATACAAACCTACCGGAACCGTTGAATCTCGATTTCGAGGTCGTTCACTATAAATATTAATCAAAGTCAAACTTGGCCTTTAAGGCCAACCTTAAAGAACCAAGTGTTCCTATACCATTCCAAACTCCTCCAAATCCCGAATCACCTGTACACACAAGTCATAAATCAGTAAAAGAAACTACGGGAAGTCTCATTTAGGGGAAAGGGGTCCTAGAATGCAAAATGACCGGTCGGGTCGTTACATGAACGAGACAAAAAGAATACTAAAAATAAAAATAACAACATAATTGCATTCCCCAGTAAAATGATCAAACTTTAATTTTGATCTCCAAATAATTCTTCAACTTCCAAATGATTAAGATCAACGAGGCCTTCAAAATTATCATCATTCAAATAAAAATTTGCCTCGGCATTGTCATCATTTTTGTTTAAGGACCCTGCCAAATCATTTTTAATGGTCAAGTGAGACTCCACTGGGACATTAGTAGAAGATGCTCCAACATTATTTGCCTTTCGTTTGATGGAGTTTTGATAAATCCTGACAAAATACTCAGGTGTACGACATTCAATTATCCAATGACCTTTCATCTCACAACGGTGGCAGTTACCGCTTTTGCCTCTTAAAGGATTGTCTTGAAAACTCATATTGTTCTCTCGTTTTCCATGATCACCACGATGACAACTATTATATCGTCTCTTACCATTTCCATGCCCACGTATATTCATATGACCATGATTATTATTCTGTCTTTTTCAAGACTTATCATGGCTAGCTGCCATATTAGCTTCAGGAAGCGGAGGTGACCATGTGGGACGGGCTTCATGATGTTTTAGCAAAAGGGTATTATGTTTCTCAACCAACAGAAGAAATGGCATCAATACATAATACTTTTTAAAACCCCTTTCACGGTATTGCTGCTGTAATACCTATTTGAGGCATGAAAAGTCGTAAGAGTATTTTACAACAAATCCTCATCATTCATAACATCCCCACATAATTTCAACTAGGAAGTTACTTCAAGTACATCAGAGTTATATTCACTTACGGTCTTAAAATCGTGCAAACGTAAATGCATCCACTCATATCGAGCCATTGGCAATACCATAGCTTTAAGGTGATCATACCTTCCGTTCAGGCCAGTACACAATTCAAGTGGATCTTTCACTTTTAAATATTCAACTTTTAAACCTTCATACAAATGATGACGAAGGAAAATTATGGCCTTCGCTTTGTCATGGCTTGATGCCTCATCACCATGCGTAATGGTATCACCAAGGCCTTTAGCGGCTAAGTGAATCTCAGCATCGAGAACCCATGATAAATAATTCTTTCTAAAAATGTCAAGTGCCACAAATTCAAGATTTGACCAATTCGACATAGTGAAAACTGTCAAAGAAGATAAATAGTTAGAAATCATTAGGATAATAGCATAAAGAATCATAAAAATTGACATAATATCAAATTTGTGATCTATATACACTATACCGATAATTCCATAGAAGAGAATATTAATTTTTTTTCTTCAAATTATTAGTATATCTTTCATGTTAACTAGAACAAAAATGTCTTCTAACTTTAACACATGCAATTTCAAATGTCGAACAACATAAACAAGTATTCTTCTGTCAATTAATTCTACTAACATGAAAATTAGCAATTTCACGTGACAATCATGCAAATAACTTAAAATAAAGAAACATAGAATTCTTTAATTCTACACATATCTAGAGATGTGAGAAATAATAAAATTGCATATTAAAGACACTAATCATGAAATCAAAATATACGATGAAGAAAACAAAATAAACAAATTTACTTGAACAACGAAAAGAGCTCAACTTCGTGCTGATAATTAAGAAATGTTGCTCAAAGTAACAATATAAAACAAGAAAATAAGTAGAATAAGAGAAGAAGAGATAACTTTCTTATTTCATCAAGTGTTCAGGTGTATATCATATCACATTTCATGTCACTATTTATACTATTACATTGAAGGTTACAAAAGGATTGTCTTAAACATGACATTAACCTTTGAGATCATGGGGGAACATCATGGGGAGAGGTTATGGAGTTGTGGGATTTACAATCATAATAGTGATAAGTAGTGGGAGGTTATTTACATCATGGGTGAAAGTAGTGAGAGTAGTGGACATCCACAATTACTATAGGTTTTACAATATTTCAGATAATTTATAAGAGAACGTATTTCCAAATCCAAAAGAAAGAAATAGAACAAGTCTTTTGAAATTTAAGATAAATTAAATATATGCAAAATATCAAAATTATCCTTTTATGTTTTTAAATATGTGGTGGTAAGAGTTTAACATGCCTTTTCATTTCTTCCTTATTAAAGATTACCTGAAATATCAAGTGAGTGTCAAGCAATCATCATTAATGGTAAAATAAAAAAAAATCTCATTTTTCTGAGACACATATAAAAAGGTAAAATGTGTGACAGGGCGAGTAAAATTGGCTAATGTATACGATTTAGAGCAGATATACCATCCGTTTCAAAATTAGCTCGTTCGTAACCCTCCCGCGAGTGATGCCATTTTTCTCTTTATTTGATGCTTATCTCCCTCCTTGAAAACATTAAGATCAAGAAAGATTTTTTACCGTGTTGGTCCTGAGTTTGTAGTTTTATAAAAGCAGTCATATTTATAGTTTTGATTGCGAGTAAGAGTATGTGTATAACCACTCAAGTTGTCATTCTAAGAATGAGCATATAACACTTTGAAAGAAAATTATATTTAGCATATACTATTTGTCATCTTTGCCTTCTTGCTCAAATTATATGAGTACATATATAGGGTGTGTTTTGTACGAAGGATAACATTTTTCGAAAAATATTTTTCAATTTTCTCATGTTTGGTTGGTTTAAATATTTTGGAAAATATTTTTCTTATGAACTCATTTTCCTCCAATTGGAGAAAAATATTTTCCTTATTAAGAGAAGGGAAAATATTTTCCAAAACTCCTTCACAACCTTTCGCACCCTATTCCCCACCTCACCAACCCACCCCAAACCCACCTACCTAACCCCACCGCACTCCCTCTCTAAAAATAGGCTTTTCTTTTTTAAAATTAATATTTTTTTTCCCGTCACCACCCACTCTACTACCCCCTGTCACGATCTAATTTAGGGCCATGACCGGCGCTAAGGGGTAGGATCCCAAACCAAGCCTTAACGGGAATTTACCGAAAATCACTTCAAATTTTAATTTTGAACTCCTTTTGATATTTTCAATAACTTAGAACAACACCCAATCCAGTGAACTAACAAACTCAAAAACTCTTGTTTTCAAAAGCAAAGCTTTGAATGGCCTTCAATGCTCGACTTCTACTCTTCAATTTTCTTCCATTGGAACAAAGTGACACTTGGGGATAAGTAAAAAATACACGGCCCCTTGAAGCATATGTGGAAGATGTGTGATGACTCAAGGGGTCATTTTATGAACTAAGACTCCGTTCTAGGCTTGAATTGGCGAAAGATAAAAAATTTACGATTTTGGTCGACAGTGAAAAATTAGGTATCGGTGTCGGAATGGAATTCGGGAAGTTGGAGTAGGTTTGAAGTGTCATTTGTCATGTGTGTGCAAAGTTTGAGGTCATTCGGACGTGATTTTGTAGGTCTCGGCATCGTTAGCGAATTGTGGAAGTTTAGAAGTTCTTATACTTGAATCCGAGGTTGATTTGGTGTTTTGGTGTTGTCTTGAGTGTTCTGGAGGTTCGACTAAGTTCGAGTAGTAATATACGACTTGTTTTAATTATTGGTTGACGTTTTTAGTGCCTCGAGTGAGTTTCGGATGGGTTTGGGTTGTGTTGTGTTGTGCTCGTTTTTCTTATGTTTCGACGTTGTTTCTTCAAGAATAAATGATATCATATTGAACAAATAAGCTTTGATTTCTATTTTGAATGAAGTATTAGACATGTATCGTCGTTACGGGCCCGTAGCAAAAAAATCATCGAATTTGAACATCGTATGAGGATTCTAGGGTCATTGTACTAAGGTTGCCAGATTTTTCAGATTAATTGTGAAATTACCACTGACGGTGTATTTAAAAATCTGCACTATTTGCAAATATTAAACCTTACATATCTCCTTCATTATAAGGTTATATTGAGTGATTCAAAAGCCTAACTTGACTATAATTTCACAAGGAATCCATTGGAGGCATAACAAGCGAGTTTCGGGATCATTTGACATGAGAAACGAGGCAAAATAGTTGTCAGAAAAATATATATAACAAGGGTTTGTTCATTCGGTCATTATTTGAGTTGGGGAGCTCGGATTTGAGCGATATTTGAGGCGATTTTCACCATAGGGATTCGGGTAAGTGTTCTTTACTCATTTTTTGTTATGTTTCATGAATCCATCTTCGTTTTTGGGATTTGAGTGATGATTTTAAAGTGAAATTGAGGGAGTTACGACTTGAGTTTTGGAGAGTTTTGGTAGGGATTTGAGGACCAAATGGAGTCCGATTTTGATAAATTTTATATGGTTAGACTCGGGAGGGACGAGGGTTTTGATTCTGCCATTTTTGACTGATTTTGAGATGTGGGCCCAGGGGTCGAAATTTGGCCGATTTCAGATTTTTGGCATATTTTATAGTTTTTATTATGGAATTCGATTCGTTAGCCTATGTTGATGGTATTAATCTAATTATGATTAGATTTGAGCGGGTTAGAGAAAAAATCTAAAGAAAAAGTTGTGATTGAACAGTGAGTGGTATGCGGAATTGAGGTAAGTGCTTTGTTTAACCTTGACTTGAGGGAATAGGGATCCCCAACTTAAATGCTATGTGAATTTGCATGTGTGTGGTGTATAGGTGAGGTGAAGAGTATCTATGCACCACCAAATTACATGTTGAATATGATCCCTTCCCCGTTTCCAATTTAATTGATCCCTAGTTTAATTATTTTATGATCATTGATGCCTTCATGTCTACTTTGTTCGTCAACTGGTTGTTAAATATTGTTTCAAGTATTTTTAAAGTGTTACTTGTTCCTTAGTCACATTGTGGTACATCTAGTTGAGCTGGTTGTCAGTGTTACATTATACATTTCGGTTGGTTTCACTGTGTAGTGATAATTTGTGAAGTTTCTGAATAGTACAGTTTCCTGTTTATGATAATTGAGATTTAAGTATTGTGAAAGGCTTGGAATCTGATTTGTGAAACTTTATTATAAATAAAGAGATGAAATGTGATTTGTCTAGTGGGAGTGGGTTGCATGCCGCAACAAGGAGTGATAAGGGTGAACATGTGGGATCGGGTTGCACGCCGCAACATGAGAAATAAGGGTGATATATATATATATATATATATATATATATATATATAGGGAGGAGCAATAAGGGTGGACATATGGGATTGGGTTGCACGCCGCAACAAGGAGCAATAAGGGAGAATATTCATGTTTTATTGTTTATAAAATAAAGGCTGGAACACTCATTATTTTATTGTCATTATTTCGTATTCTGCTCTTACTGTTTATTTAAAGTGAAACTTGTTCTGTTTACAATTGTTGATATGATATGTCTGGTGGGAGCAGGTTGCACGCCGCAATAAGGAGTGATAAGGTTGGGAAGGTGGGATCGGGTTACACGCCGCAACAAGAGCAATAAGGGTGATATATATAGGGAGGAGAAATAAGGGTGGACAGGTGGGAACGGGTTGCACGCCCCCAACAAGGAGCGATAAGGGAGGACACTTATGTTTTACTAATTTTCAAAAACAAAGATTTGAATACTTACTATTTTACATTACTATTTTTCATAGTTCGCACTTACTTTAATTTTAAAGTCAAGGTTTGGAAATTTAGAAACTTAGGTGAGAATTTGTTATAGCTGAGACCTGGAAAATGTGGCTGAGTTATTTTAATTATTGCTACAGTTGTCGTTTTGTTTATTTTAGAATTTTCGTCTTGCTTTATTTTATATTGTTCACAGGTTATATTCTTTATGCCTCGTCGTAGCCTCGTCACTACTTTGTCGAGGTTAGGCTCGACTCTTACTCAGTACATGGGGTCGATTGTACTGATACTACACTCTGCACGTTTTGTGCAGATCCAGGTACCAGCCAGAGAGTAGTCGTCATCATTCACTCGGAGACACGAAGTAGATCTACTGGCGTCCGCAGATTCTTGGAGTCTTCTCTTTAATTTATAGACACTGTTTTTATTCCTTTCAAAATAGATACATATTTCTTTTAGCCCATTATTTGTAGCACTCTTAGTAGTTCGTGAATTGTGATATCTGACTCTGGGGTAGTATAATAGTCATATATTTAGTTCGTGGTTCGGCTTATCTATTGATTATTATTATTATTCATGAAGTTATTCGTTGGAAATTATTAGATTTAGTTTATTTTAAATTGTCATATTGTGCTTAACTAAATATCCGAAAGAAAATGGTTAATTATTTTCTAACATTGGCTTGCCTAGCAAGTGTGGAGTTAGGCTCCATCAGGATCCCTAAAGTTGGGGATTTGGGTCGTGTGTCACGACCCGATTTACCCTCCTAAAGGGATTGCGACGGCACCTAGTCTCAACGACTAAGTAAGCCTAAATTTGCAGAAAATATAGATACTAAAATAAAGACAGAAAGAAAAACACAAGTATACATAACATAGTCGCTCGGCATGTACAAATATAACTTCCGAAAACCCGGAATGTCACATTGAGTTACAAGCTCTGTACTAAAATAGCTCTATACAATGAAGAAACAGAAATACATAAGATGCCCCTGTCTAAACTAGAATAGAATGTGACTCGTAGGATTTTGCAGATGCGACAGAATTACCTTGCGGTCTCCTCAAAGCAGCTACACGACCCCTAGCCACGGAACTGCGTACTGGTACCTGGTTCTGCACACAAAAAACATGTCCAGGAAAGGGCATGAGTACACCACAATTGGTACCCAGTAAGTGCCAAGCCTAACCCCAGTCAAGTAGTGACGAGGTCAGATTAAGGCTCTACTGGATTTTCATAAGTAGAACAGTTTATAGTACATAAGGATATAAATTCTAATGTAAGTAGTAATATGCACAATCCGAAAGTAAAACAGCAACAGGGAGCCCTTGGCTCAACACAACGTGTCACACAGTGGAATCTCGTGGGATACGTCCCATAGTTACAAATGTAAAGATGCGGTACAAGGGGAAAGCTCCTGAAATACGTCTGTAGTCCCAATTTAAATATGCAGTACATGGGGAAAGCTCCCAGAATATGTACATAGTCCCAATTTAAATATGCAATACAGGGGGAAAGCTCCTGGAATACGTCCGTAGTCCCAATTTAAATATGCAATACAGGGGTAAAGCTCCTGAAATACGTCTGTAGTCCCAATTTAAATATGTAATGCGAATGAATGCCGGATAATGTGTATTTAAACAGTTCGGGATAAAGTCACAGATAAGATCCGGGTAAAGTCTAACTAACATGGTGCACATTGTATCAAATAGGGAATTTAGGCAAAGACATGTAGGAATGCTTCTTCCTAATCTAAACTACACAAGTAGCACATTAAACAGTGAAATAAGAGTAAAATGATTTATGGAATAGATAGGAAATATAGAATTTTAGCAACAATGGCCCGTGTACATACTCGTCACCTCACGTAAACAACCTAAGGGGAAGTCCCCAACACAAAGTTAGGCAAGCCACTTACCTCGACTGTTGTACTCAACTCAAAACCACGTTGTTGCCACGAGTACCCGACTCCGAATGGCCGAAATATATTCAATTCAATTGCATAATGTAAATATCACTTTAAGAAATCAATAGCTAATTAGTTCGAAGCTAATACACGAAATTAGGAAAATTGCCCAAAAAGTCCCCCGGGCCCACGTCTCGGAATCGAGTGAAAGTTATAACTTTAGAACACCCATTTACTCACGAACTCAATCGAACAAAAATCATCAAATCCCGACGTCAAAATCTCCTTAAATTCTCAGATTTCTACTTGGGGAACTTCCCTCCCATTTTCATAATTTTTCACCCAAATTCATTGATTAGATTGAAGAAATTGCTATGGATTAATGATATACAAGTGAATTAAGATTAGAAATAGTTACCTATGAATATTCTCCTCTAAACCCAATAAAAATTTCCAAATCCCGAGCTCCAAATTGTTTTAGAAGATATGAATTTCAAATCCTCAGATTTTGTATAAACCCACGAATTCCGCACCTGCGACTCATTGGACCGCACCCACGGTCCTGCACCTGCAGAAAATCCATTGCAGGTGCGAAAACTTACTAAATGAACTGGGGCTGCACCTGCAGCTCCGCACCTGCGGAACCCGGTCCGCCCATGCGAGCATGACTGCACTTGACCAAATTCGCACCTGCGATGCCTTCTTCCGCACCTATATGTCTACACCTGCGGCTCCCCATACGCAGGTGCGAGACACCAGAACCATCAATGCTTCAGCTGGTTTTCTAAGTCCAAAATTATCCGTTGAGCATCCGAAACATCCCCGAGGCCCCCGGGACCTCAACCAAACTTACCAACCAGTCCTAATACATATTCCAAACTTAGTCGAGCCTTCAAAACATGTCACATAACATCAAAATCACCAATTATGCATGGATTCAATCCTATAAACTTATGCAAGTTCCAAAATCCACAACCGATGCCGAAATACGTCAAAACTAATCCGGATGACCTTAAATTTTACATACATGTCATAAATGACACTACGGACCTACAGCCACTCTCGAAATTCCATTCCGATCCGTATATAAAGATTTCACCTATCGGCCGAAATCGCCGAAATTCTAACTTTCGCCAATTCAAGCCTAAATCTACTACAGACCTCGAAATTACATTCTGAACATGCTCCTAACTCCGGAATCACCCAACACAGATAACGGAGTCGACGAAATTCCATTCTGGATCCGTCTTCACACAGTTCCAACTACGGTCCGATTTCTAAAGCTTGAACTCATATATAGGGACTATGTGTCAAAACACTCTCCAAAATTTAAAACTAATCGTTCCGAAAAGTCCCATAAGCAGATATAAATGTGGGGAAAACAGTTATTAGGGGATCGGGGTGCTAACTCTCAAAACGACCGACCGGGTCATTACATTCTCCCCCTCTTAAGAAAATCGTTCGTCCTCGAACGAGTATAGAGACATACTTGAAGTTGTTAAAAGATGAGGGTATTGACTGTGCATATCCTGCTCGATCTCCCAAGTGCGCCTCCTCGACCGGCTGACCCCTCCACTGAACCTTTACTGATGCAATATTCTTCGACCTAAGTTTTCTGACCTATCTATCCAATATAGCTACTGGCTCCTCAACATACGATAAATCCTTGTCCAACCGGACTGAACTGAAATCCAAAACATGAGTCGGGTCACCGTGATACTTCCAGAGCATGGATACGTGGAATACCGGATGAACTCCTGCTAGGCTGGGAGGCAAGGCAAGCTTATAAGCAACCTCCCCAACACACCACAACACCTCAATAAGGCCAATAAATCTCGGAGTCAGCTTACCCTTCTTACCGATCCTCATGATGACCTTCATAGGCGATACCCGAAGCAAAAACCCGATCACCAGCCATAAATTCCAAATCACGAACCTTCCGGTCTGCATAACTCTTATACCTAGACTAAGTTGTGCGAAGTCTCTCCTGAATCACCTTCACCTTGTCCAGGGCATCCTAAACCAAATTTTTACCCAACAATCGGGCCTCGCCCGGCTCAAACCATCCAACTGGAGACCAACACCGTCTACCATACAAAGCCTCATATGGTACCATCTGAATGCTGGACTAATAACTATTATTATAAGCAAACTCTGCAAGTGGAAAGTATCGGTCCCATGACCCTCCAAAATCCATCACACATGAACGTAGCATATCCTCAATAATATAAATCGTGCGCTCGTACTGCCCGTCTGTTTGAGGGTGAAAGGTTGTACTCAACTCCACCCTGGTGCCTAGCTCCTACTGAACGGCTCTCCAGAACCGTGAAGTAACTGTGTACCTCTGTATGAAATAATAGATACTGGGATACCGTGGAGGAGAACAATCTCCCTGATATAAATCTCTGCCAACCTCTTGGAGGAATAAGTAGTCACCATTGGAATGAAATGGGTTGATTTGGTCAGCCGATCCACAATCACCCAAATAGCATCGAACTTTCTCAAAGTCCGAGGAAGTCCACCAACAAAGTACATGGTGATCCGCTCCCACTTCTACTCTGGAAGCTCAATCTGCTGAAGTAACCCTCCTGGTCTCTGATGTTCATGTTTGACTCACTGACAGTTGAGACATTTGGCCACAAACTCCACTATATCCGTTTTCATCCTTCTCCACCAATAGTGTTGTCTCAGATTCTGGTACATCTTCGCGGTACCCGGATGAATGGAATACTGCGAGCTATGGGCCTCCTCAAGAATCAACTCCTGAAGCCCATCCAGATAGGGCATATAGATCCGACCATGCATCATCATCACACCGTCATCTCCTATAGTCACATCCCTCGCATCACCTCGTCGAACCTTGTCCTGAAGAACTAGAAGGCGGTGATCATCATACTGGCGCTCTCGGATGCGTTCATAAAGAGAAGATCTAGAAACCACACAAGCTATTACCCGGAAACACTTTGAAACATTCGATCTCACGAACTGACTGGCTAAGGACTGAACATCCAAGGCTAAGGACCTCTCAACTGCAAGAAGATATGCCAAACTCCCCAAACTCTCCGCCTGTCGACTCAATGCGTCGGCCACCACATTGGCCTTCCCCGGGTGGTATAATATGGTGATGTCATAGTCCTTTAGCATCCTACCATCCTATCAACACCGCGCGATATCCAATCGTACGCATCATAACAACCTGATCATAGCCTCAAAGTCCTCAGAAACACAATTACTGAGCTGAAACGACATATTATTCTCATGCAGGGCAACAACAATAACCCCAACCAACTGCACATGGAAAACATCTCGCACCACATCCATAGTATCATTGAAAGTTCTCAACCCTTGATACATAACAAGCACTTTGCGATGCGTAAGATTGAGTAGGAAGAAGCATAGGCATAAGCCTTAAAGGTATCAAGTCTCACGATGAGGAATAAAGAAGGGAAGTACTCCTAACAGCCCTGTAGCGTCTCAAAGATAAGTACAGACGTCTCCATACCGATCTTCAAGACTCTACTAGACTTTCCCATGACTCGTGAAACCTACGGGAACCTAGAGCTCTGATACCACGTTGTCACGACCCAAAATCTATGGGTTGTGATGGCGCCGGACACACTTTCAGGCAAGCCAATCCCTGAACCAGTTCAAATTTCCTGCTTAACACTTTCAAAATCATGTCTTTTTCTGAATTTATAATCAAATAATAAAGCAAATGCTCGTAAACTAAATACGGCGGAAAATCCACTTAATGCAGTACAAGAAATACCAACACATTCCCAAAACCAGGTGACACAAGTACATGAGCAGTTTCTAAGAATTTGTACAATTATACAACTCTTGTCCGAGGAATGAATGGAACAAAGGCAATAGAGATACAATGTAAAGATATAGAAAGAAGGAGACTTTGTCAACTACGGAACGCCTCCTGATGAATGCATCCCGAAGAAGTCTCCAAATCAATCGCTGAACTATGAAGATACTTGTGCAACAAAATGCACAAAAAGTGTAGTATGAGTACATATACATATATGTACCCAGTGAGTATCCGTCTAATCTCGAAGAAGTAGTGACGAGAGGTCGACTCGATACTCACTGAGGTCCAACAGTAATAAAGTAAGCAGGATGTAAGGAAATCTGTAGGCAAGTAAACAAATAATCAAGTACATCAATATCCGGCATCAAATAACAATCTCAAATCAAACAAGTCTGGTATCCGTCGTGACGTACGGCCCGCTCCCATATGGTACTCAATCTTGCCGTGGCGTACGACCCGATGCCACCCTGGTAGTATCAATCTCGCTGTGGCGTACGGCTCGATCCCACCCTGGTAGTCTCAATCTCGTCGTGGCGTACGACCCGATCCCACCCTGGTAGTCTCAATCTCGTTGTGGCGTACGACCCGATCCCATAATATAATCAATCATCATTCTGCCGTGGCGTACGTCCCCATCCCATAATATAATCAATCATCATTCTGTCGTGGCGTACGGCCCGATCCCATAATATAATCAATCATCATTCTGCCGTGGCGTACGGCCCGATCCCATAATATAATCAATAATCACTTTGTCGTGGCGTACGGCCCGATCCCATCCCGTGATTCTCTTATCACTCTTAAGTCAAGTCAAGTATCACAACGTTCAAAGACAACAGTACCAATCACACAAGTATACAAGTCATATCTATGCTATAACAAGGAAAAACAATGAACATGTTGTGTCCTAACTACCTGGACGAAGCAGTAATAGCCACTACGTACGGACTCTTGTCACTCGGTGCGTACGTAACCCCCAAACAAGATCACATAGCAAACAAGGTTACCTAGAGGGACAATTTCCCTCTTACGAGGTTAGAAAGGAGACTCACCTCGCTCCGAAGATTCATCACCGGCTACCAAGCCTCTACGATGACTGAAAATGGATGTGCACGCTCCCAAGCTATCCAAATAACGATAATTCAAAGAAAATATACTCAATAGATCCTAACCAATTCAAATTACAAAGTTCCTCAGCCCGGCTCAATGAAATAACCAAAATGCCCTCGAGCCCACGTGCCCGGACCTCGAAATTTCTTGAAGAAAATCTCTACCCGAAGCTTTACTAATTCTTTTATACAATTTACTTCAAAAATTCATGCTCAAATCGTGGAAAAAGATCACATTTTCCAAATTCTAGGTTTCTTAGCAAATTCCCACATTTTTCCCCAATTTTCATATCAACTCTATGTAATAAATCTTGTATTTAACTTGAAAATAAGTAGAAACAACTTACCTTTGATGCTTGATGAAATTCCCCTTGAAATGCTCTCCAAAATCATCCAAGCCAAATGAAAGAAATGAAGAAAAACGGGCCAAATTCGTGTTTAAAGAATCTGCCCATGCTTCACCGGGTTGTACCTTGCACTTGTTCTGTACAGGTTGTACATCCTATTAAAATTCTCTTGTTGAACACCTTCTGTTAAGACACCCGTAACTTCTTGTAGAAATATCCAAATAATAAACGGTTTGAGGATTTAGAAACTAGACTCGAAGAAATTTAATTTGCTAGGCTGTACACCATATAACTCTTTATATATCCCGAGATATGAGCTTCCAAAGTCGGCCCTGTGCATCTGAAAATTCTATCGAAACTGCTCGACCAGCCACCTTCAACCGATCATATATTTCGGTACAAATGTCCAAATGATGCATGGTTTAACATTCCGAAACCTATATTGTAAGAGCTACAACATTCATGTTTCGCACATTTTCAGATTCCTTATATATTTCGATATATAAGCTTCCCAAGTAGCCTCCTCGTGCACTAATTGCTGTCCAAAATCTGCAGAACCAGCATTCTTTTTCTTCTTTTTTTTTTGTCTGAATTTATTCTGTTAACCTTCCGAAATCCACCCGAGGCCCTCGGGACCTTAACCAATTATACCAACATGTCCCAAAACATGATACGAACTCGCTCGAGGCCTCAAATCACATCAAACAACGCCGAAATCTCGAATCGCACTAAAATTCAAACTTTATGAACTTTAAAATTTTAATTTCTACATCCGATGCCGAAACCTATCAAATCACGTCCGATTAACCCCAAATTTTGCACACAAGTCATATTCGACATTACGTACCTGCTCCAACTTTCGGAATTAGAATCCGACCTCGATATCAAAAATTCAAACTCTCGGTCAAACTTCTCAAAAACCTTCAATTTTCTATCTTTAGCCAAATGACTTCAAACCGAATCCGAGTTCACTTCCGATCGCGCTCCCAACTCCCGAATCACCATACAGAGCTATTCCCAAACTCGGAATCCCAAACGGACATCAATATCATTGAAATGCGCTTCAAGCCAAACTTAGGAAATTTCTTCAAAAATGCTGACTTCCACAATATACACTGAAACGCTCTCGGGTTATCCAAATCCTTATCCGGACATATGCCCAAGTCCAAAATCATCATACGAACCTGCAGGAACCTTCGGATCCTGATTCCGAGGTCATTTACTCAAAATTCAATCCCAAAACCAAATTGAATCAACTTAAGAACTTAAGAAATTCTAGAATTCACTTCAATGCGCCAAACCGGCCTATTCTACTCGGAATGACTTCAAATTTTGCAGACAAGTTATAAATTACATAACGGAACTACTCCCGGTCTCGAAATTTTATTCGGACCTCGGGAACATAAAATCACATTTCAAGCCAAATTTCAAATTCTTTAAAAATCCTCAAAACTTCATTAACTCCAATTTTCTCATTTTGATCCGAAACCCGTCAAATCAAGTCCGTTTCATACCATATTTCACAGATAACTTAAATAACACATATTGAACCTGTTCCGGGCTCCGGAATCATAATACGGGCCCGGCCGCACAGGTTTTATCAAGGTTCATTTTTCATAAGCCTTTAATATTTTCATAAAACAATTTCCTTTAAAAATTCATTTCTCGGACTTGGGTCCTCGAAATTCGATTCCGGGCATACGCTCAAGTCCCATATTTTCCTACGGACCTTCCGGGACCGTCAGATCACGGATCCGGGTCCGTTCACCAAAAATGTTGACCAAAGTCAACTTTATTCAACTAATTATCATAAATTCAACTCTTTATCAAGTTTCCACATAAAGGCTTCCCGGCTACGCGCTCGGGCTGCGCACGCACATCGAGGTGAGATTGACGAAGGCTTTCGGGGCCTCGGAACACAGTCATAATTAAATTTACATAAGATGACCTTTTGGGTCATCATAGTTTACTCAAAATTCCAGTCTTACTCAATTTCCTCAACTTAAGGCTTCTGAAATGAGAATTTCCTTTCAATTTAACCCCGAACCCCCTAAATTTCAACTCTGACAATGCCCACAAGTCACAATACCCGAAATGAAGTTGTTCATGACTCCCAACTACTAAACGACGCGCTGAATCTCAAAACGACCGGTCGAGTCGTTACAATTTTCAAGAAAGCTATAAATTTCTATTTTCACAACCGGACGTCCGAATCACGTCAAACCAACTCTGTTTTTCATCAAATTTCACAAACAAGTCATAAATGTGGTATTGGACCTATATCAGGTCCGAAACCAAAATACGGACCCGTTATGCAAAAGGTCAAGCTTTAGTCAAACATTTCAAATTCATTAAGCCTTTAACTTTCAAATTTCGACAAAGTCTGATATCTCAAGCTAGGTACTTCCGAATTTGATTCCGGACATACTCTTAAGTCCCAAATAACGGTACGGACCCACCACGACCGTCAAAACATGAATTCGGGTCCGTTTACTAAAAATATTGACCGAAGTCAACTCAAATGAAGTTTTTAGGTAAAAATTCTTGATTTTCTAAGTTTTTAACATAAAAGCTTTCCGGAAAGACGCCTGGACTGCGCACATAAATCGAGAAAGGCTAAAACATGATTTTTAAGGCATCAGATCACAGAATTAGGTTTCAAAACATGAGATAACCTATCGGGTTATCAAAACTAGCCACGTCATTGTGATGACCCATAAAGTCATCCCGTGTGATTTTAGCTAAATCAGTGTCTCGAGGTAATGAAAGCCTCCTTTTATCTCACCTCGATGTGTGCGCACAGCCCGGGCGCGTAGCTGGGAAGCTATTATGTGGAAAATTGATAATATGATGTTTTCATAATAATTATTTGAATAAAGTTGACTTGGGTCAATATTTTTGGTAAACGGACACGGACCCATGATTTGACAGTCCCGGAAGGTTCGTAGAAAAATATGGGACTTGGGCGTGTTCCCGAAATCGAATTTCGAGGTCCCTAGTCGAAGAAATGAATTTTTAAAGAAATTATTTTCTGAAAAATATAGAGGCTTTTGAAAATGAAATTTGATGTGAAACCTGGGTTATCGGGCCCGTATTATGGTTCCGGAGCCTGGAACAGGTTCAAGATGTTTTATATGAGTTATCTGTGAAAATTGGTAAGAAACGGACTTAGTTTGACGTGTTTCGGACTTAAAATGGAAAATTTGAGGTTTAAGAAGTTTTGAGAATTTTTATAGATTTTGAGGTTTAATTCGTTGTTTTTTATGCTAATTTGGTGATTTTATTGCTCGAATAAGTCTATGGTATGTTTCTGAGGTTGTGTGTATAATTGGTTTTGAGCCCCGAGGGTCCGGGTGAGTTTCGGGTAGGTGTCGGAGTGCAAAAACTTTGGAAACTTTATGGTGTTGCTACAGAATCTAGTGTCCAGTTATTCCTTCTCCCCGATCTCGGTGCTTTGCATGCGATCACCATTAGTCAGTTGGGGAGGGGAGTAAATAAACCTATGCGAACGTAGGGCCTCAGTTGCGATCGCGAAGCCTAGGGGAAGTGCTCTACGCGATCGCGGAGGGCCACACGCGAACGCATAGTGCAAATTATGGGCTTGGGGCTGGGTACTATTTTATTCTCTGCGAATGCGGGCCCTGAGCCGCGATCGCGACATTCCATGTCAGTAAGCTCTGCGATCGCAATCTTTGCTTCACAATCGCGTAGGTCTAAGTCCAGTACTCTCCGCGATCGCAGGAGACCTGTCGTGATCACGAAGGTCAATTTCGCCCAGTTATTAAAAAAATCCAAAAAATGGAATGTTCATACAGGATTTCATAATTTCCCACACCCTTCTTCTTCTCCACACCTCCTTGGGCCATTTTTGAAGGACTTCATCACCATAGCCTCTTAGGTAAGTAATTCTAACCTTATTTTCTTCCATTTTCATCAACATTCATTAGATTCTAGGCCTAAAATCATGAAATCAAAGGTAGAAATTGGGGTTTTGGGTAGAGTTAGGGCTTTTTGATTATTTGGGAATTTGACCTCGTTTTGGGGTCAGATTTCAAAATAAATTTTATATTCTGGCTCATAGGGGAATAGGTGATCGGGTTTCGGTCCGAACCTCGTGTTTGGACCAAGCGAGCCGGGGGTCGATTTTTGGAATTTTGGAAAGAATGTTGGGAATTCTATAATTAAGCTTTGGAATTAAATTTTTAAGCAATTATTGATGTTATTGAGTTGATTATGTCTAGATACGATTGTTTCGGAATCGGGTTCGAGAGGAAAAGCGATGTTAGAGGCTTGATTTGGTTTCTTGGAGCCGAGGTAAGTGTTTGGTCTAACCTTAGCTTGAGGGAATAAGTGTTGAGTATTAGTTGCTATGTGATAATATCATGTCCAACGTATATGTGAGGTGACGAGTACGTATATGTTGTGGTCAAGCATGCCCGTGAGTCGAGCTTTAGTACTATATGTAGTTTTCATTGATATTCTCGGTGATATGAAGTAATTAACATTCTGGATGTTATGCATCGAGGGTAATTCATGATGTAGAATATATTGATTATTCGTTTGGTTGAGAATTATAGGTTCAGTTGTACTTCTGAGTGAGATTGGTTATAGTTGTGTCCCTTGCAGGGACGGTATAATTCTTGTTGAACATTTCTGTGCATTTAAGGTTTCTTATTGTTGAATCCTCCTGTCAAATATTGCTTTTATATATGTTATGCACGAGGGGACATTCCGTGCAGAGTGTTTTGTGAGGTTATGCACGAGGGGACATTCCGTGTCGAGTGATTATTTATTTATGCACGAGGGGACATTCCGCGCCGAGTGATTATTTATTTATGCACAAGGGGACATTCCATGCCGAGTGATTATTTATTTATACACGAGGGGACATGTCGTACCGAGTGTGTTGTGAGGTTATAGCACGAGGGAACATGTTGTGCCGTTCTGTTTATTTATTAGTTCAGAGTTGTTAATTCCTGATGTTATTTTATACATTTCAGTTATTATCTTATTCTGTCATTTCAGGGAATTGTTTCCCTTTTTCCCCAGCATGTAAATCCCATTTTTGTGCTTAATTGTTTATTTCTTGTCATTACTTCTTTATTATATTATTGAACTGCACAGGTATTCGTTAATTGTTGTGTCCTAGCCTCATTACTACTTCGCCGAGGTTAGGCTCGGCACTTACTCAGTACATGGGGTCGGTTGTGCTAATGTTACACCTGCACTTCTTTATGTTGTGTAGATTACGGTGTCGGACCTAGTGGATATTGAGCGAGGGAGTATCCTTCAATCCACGGCAACACCGAGGTAGACCTACAGGCGTCCGCAGGCCTTGGCGTCACCATTTATCTCTTCCCTTTCTGTCTTATCTTGTATTTCTAGACAGCTACATATGTTTACTTCAAACTCTTGTTTTTAGTAATCTTAGACTGTCTGTGAAACTGTGAAACTGTGAAACCAGTTTCGGGGGTTTATGTACAGAATTTCGTAATATTTGTTATATTAAGTTGGTAAATTCTTAGCTTCTGCATTCTTATTCAATTGTTCATTGCTTATTGTTTTTCTTTTAGATATCATAAATGAAGAAAATAGTAAATTTAACCAAAACGTTGGCTTGTCTAGCAGGTTCAACGTTAGACGCCATCACGGCCTGAAGGTGGGATTTCGGGTCGTGACAGTCATTTCCTCTTTTTAATAAATTTGTCTAAGTAATTAAACTTTCCTCAAATTAAAAGGATTTAAGAAATAATAGATTTAAAACAAATAACACGAAAGCAACTGAGTGCAATCATAATCATAAAATAAAACCAAAAATACAAGTCTACTAATTTGTGCCAAGACCTGGTGTCACAAGTGTATGAGCATCCTAGTAGAATACACAAAAATGAATACTAGTCCACTGTCTGAAGTGAAATAGACAGAAAATATAAGCAAAAGAAAGACTATGGCTGCTACAGAACAGCTCCGAAGGCAGCTCACTGTGAAGGCTCGAAGTGATAATCAAGTGTGCACGCTGGACTGCAATCCAGATGCACCTGTCTCTGATCCTGCACATTTAAGTGCAGAAGTGTAGCATGAGTAGATAAACAATATGTACCTAGTAAGTATCTACTCTAACCTCGAAGAAGTAGTGGCGAGAGGTTGACTTCGATACTTATTATAGGCCAATAATATAATACTATGAAATTCTAATTAAACATATTAGGTGTAAATGACAATTGAACTTAGAGTAAGAAATAAATAAATAATCCTTTCACCATTAGTAAGAACCAAGTCATTTCCCTCATTTAAATATGTAATTTTATCAAGCCAATGAATTTATATCAAATATAAAGGGCCTTTCAGTGTTATTATTACGCACGAATTATGTCGAGGATGAAGTTTAGCTTAAAGTATATATATTTGTATGTATATCGCCTCATATTTTACATTTGTTTCGTGGATTTTGGATGTCAAACATGATGGTTTATATTAATTTGAAGTATTTTTATGTGTAGGAATGATTCGGGAGCAATCTGGGGCGAAATGTGCGAAATTAAAGCCAAAATGGACGAAAATGGGAAAATGGGGCAGTGGAACGCCACAGGAAGCGCCCTGAGCTACTTGTGGCGCTGGAAACAGTGTGCTACACAAGGCAGCGCCGTGGATAGCGCCAGGTGCTGGGCAGGGCGCCAGTGACGAGATTTTGTCCAATTTCGCCTTGGACATGGTTAATTCGACCCTAGACCTACCCAACACGTATAAAAGCAAGATTAAACCTATTTGTACCTGTCTCTGATCCTGCACATTTAAGTGCAGAAGTGTAGCGTGAGTAGATAAACAACATGTACCCAGTAATTATCTACTCTAACCTCGAAGAAGTAGTGACGAGAGCTCGACTTCGACACTTACTATGGGCCAAAATATAATAATATGAAATTCTAATTAAACATATTAAGTGTAAATGAAAATAGAACTCAGAGTAAGAAATAAATAAATAATCTTTTCACCGTTAGTAAGAACCAAGTCATTTCCCTCATTTAAATATGAAATTTTCTCAAGCCAATGAGTTTATATCAAATATAAAGGGACTTTCAGTGTTATTATTACGCACGAATTATGTCGAGGACGTACGACCCGATCCAAATATACATATACATAAATTGTATGCACTGTCAGGGTCGAACAACATAAACGATAGATGCATCTATTAACTTGTCGAGGTGAAGGGCCCGCTGCCATGAGAGTAGTGGGAAAATTACCCCGCTTGAAGAAATTACTTGCGACGCGCTTGAATATAAATTTCTCAAGTTACCATAATATCCCTCGATTATTTCCAAAATAAAGAAATTCAACTAGAAAATATTTAAAATCTTGAAATCCTCAATCTCCACACTATTCAAGACAATTAATAAGTATAATCAAATAACGATGACAACAAAGCATGGGGTGAACCTAAAACTACCAGGACATAAGCATGAATAATAGCTACGTACGGACTCTTCTTTACCTCGTGCGTACGTAGCCCCTAAATAGAAACACATATTAATTAAGTTCACCTATGGGGTTAATTCCCTCTTACAAGGTTAGAAAAGAGACTTACTTGTCTCAAAGCCTGCTTTCCGATCAAGATGGTGCTCAAACATTCAATTTGGTGCCAAAAGACTCTAACCTAGTCAAATGTTATATAAGATAGTCACTTTTTGCTCAAAAGTTCATATTTTAACAACTAAAGTGATTTCCCAACCCCAATTGAAGAATTCCCAAAATTCACCCTAGGCCCACGTGCCCAGATTCCGAAATTTTTGAAGAAAGTTATTACCCATAACCTCATGAAGTCAAATATAGGATTTTCACCAAATTCCATATCCATTCTCGTAATCAAATCACTTTTTTTATCCAAAACTTAGGTTTTCATCTAAACCCTTGATTTAACCAATTTTTACATGTTAATCTATCCATAATCTATGTAGTTAGCTCATGTTATGTTGAAATTACTTACCTCAAAATGCTAGGTGAAAATCCCCTTCCAAGAGCTCCAAAAATCGCCCAAGAGATGAAAGAAAATGAGCTAGTGACCTAAATCCCGCATTTAATAAGTTGCGCATAGGTGTTAGATGCCGCATTTGCGACAAATCTATCGCAAATGCAAACCTGGTCTTCTATTGCCAAGGTCACAAATGCGACCAAGGAGTCGCAAATGCGAACACTGTCGAGATCACAAACGCGACCAAATTGTCGCAAATGCGAACACTGCCTAGGTCATGCTTCTTCGCAATTGCAAAGCCTTTCTCGAAAATGCGAGGTTCGCAAATGCGAACAAATTCTCGCATTTGCGACACCTGCAGCACCAGCAATAAACACTACAAAACTAAAGTGTTTTTCATCCATCCGAACGTCCGAAACTTACCCCGATCCCTCGGGGCTCCACACCAAACGCCCACACAAGTCTAACAACATCATACAAACTTTCTCATGCGATCAAAACACTTAAATAATATCAAAAACCACAAATCGGACACCAAAACGCATGGATTAACTCATGAACTCAAAAACTTCCAAAAAATACTTCCGCGCATCCGATTCATATCAAATCAACTCGGAATGACGCCAATTTTTGTGTGCAAGTATTAAATTACATTACAGAACTATTCCCATTCTCGAATCCCATTTGGACCTCAGTATCACCAAAACCTACTCCAAACCAAATTTAAAGAACTTCAAATACCTTCAAGGAACCAATTTTCACTATTAGCCGTTGAAACGCTCCCGGGCCATCCAAAACCCTGTACGAACTTACGCCCAAGTCTTAAATCATCATACAAAACTATTGGAGCCATCAAATCCTGATTCCGGGGTCGTTTTGTGATGACCCAAGAGGTCATCCTAAGTAATTCCAGCTAAATCTATGTTCCGAGGCCCCGAAAGCCTCTGTTAATCTCACCTCAATATGTGTGTGCAGCCCGGGCAGGTAGCCGAGAAGCTTCCATGTGAAAATTTGATAAAAATGGGATTTTTGAATTGAATAATTGAATAAAGTTGACTTCGGTCAACATTTTTGGTAAACGGACCCGGACCCGTGATTTGACGGTCCCGGAGAGTCCGTAGGAAAATATGGGACTTGGGAATATGCCCGGAATCGAATTCCGAGGTCCTAAGCCCGAGAAATGAATTTGTAAAGAAAATTGTTTTCAGGAAATAATAAAGGGTTGTGAAAATGAGTAATTATGTGAAAGTCGTGTCACTGGGCCCGTATTATGGTTTCGGAGCTCGGAACAGGTTTATTATATGTTATTTGTCCTATATGTGAAATTTGGTGTAAAACGGACTTGATTTGATTGGTTGCGGATCAAAATGAGGAAAATTGGAGTTAATGAAATTTTGAGGTTTTTAAAGAATTTGAAATTTGGCTTGAAAGGTGATTTTATGTTCCCGAGGTCCGAATGAAATTCCGAGATCGCGAATGGTTCCGTTGTGTCATTTTTAACTTGTCTGCAAAATTTGAAGTCATTCCGAGTAGTTTAGGCCGGTTCGGCGCATTGAAGTAAATTCTAGAATTTCAAGTTCTTAGTTTTTATTCAATTTGGTTTTGGGGTTGAATTTTGAGTTTCGTTGTTGTTCTTCATGTTCCTGAAGTTCGAGCGAGTCCGTATCATGAATATAGACTTGCCGATGCTTTTGGACGGGGTCCTGAGGGGCTCGGGTGTGTTCCGGACCCCCGGGAGCTAAGTTGGAAAAACCAGAAATTTCTGCTATCTGGTTTCCTTCTCTGCGATCGCAGAAGGTGGGTTGCAATCGCGAAGAAGGATTTTGCTGGGCTGTTGATTGTTCTATGCAATCGCAGCTTCCCCTTTGCGATCGCAGAGGTCTGGGTTCCACACCTTCGCGATCCCAGTCTTTCATCGCGAGTCTTGGCCGGACGAAGTTTGTTCTTCGCGATCGCAGGACCTCTGCCGCGATCGCAGAGGTCTGGCCAGTTGGCCTTCGCGATCGCAGGACCTCTGCCGTGATCGCAGAGGTCTGGCTAGTTGGTCTTCGCGATCGCAGTTAAGGAATCCCTGGGTAGTTTTATAAAATGCGGGACTTAGCATTTTTCCTCCATTTTCATCTTCCTCTTCACGTTTTCAGAGAGCTCTTCAAGGGACCTTCCACCACTGTTATTGAGGTAAGTAGATTCCATAGTTTTACTAGTTTCAAACACTAATTCCTAGTTAAACTCACTACTAAATCATCTAAAAATCATAGAATTAGATAGTAATTTTAGGGTTCTTGAGGATTTTGGGATTTTCCATGTTGGGCCATTAATTCTTGTATAAATTACATAACTTCGATCCTTAGACTCCGGGTAATTGATTCCTTCATGAATTTTCAAAAATCTGAATGTGTGGGTCCAGGGTCGAATTTTAGTATTCTCGGAGGAATAGTAGGAAATGTATAATTTGGCTTGGGAATTGGCTTATTGAGTACTTATTGATGTTAATAAATCCATTATGTCTAGATATTCCCGATTCGGAGTTGGATTCGAGAGGAAAGACTGTGATTGAGGCTTGACTTGCATTTTCTTTGGAGCCGAGGTAAGTGTTTGGCTTAACCTCAGCTTGAGGGATTAGGTATAGAGTCTTATTTGCTATGTGTAACTCATGTCCAACGTATAGGCGTGGTGACAAGTGCCTATGCGTTGCGGTCAAGCATGCCCGTGAGTCAATTGTGATGAAACTTACCGTGTTCTTAATATTCTCCGCACTATGATTAATTGGTGAATTAAAAGTGATACCTTGATGTTGTTTCATGACGTGGAAAGTTATTG